>PVJA010010912.1:8774-56222 GCA_004027025.1 Myocastor coypus
GTTTCATTCCCTATTCGTATGCAGAGACTCTAATTTTCAATGCAATATCTAAAGACAGAGTCTTCAAAAGGCCATAACTGAGGTTAAACGAGTTCATAGAGTAAGACCCTCACCTGAAGAAGGAAAGACACCAGAAATCCCCCACTCTGTCAAGCACACTGTTGTTTTCCAGGCATACTGGGCGTAGTAGCCTGCTCAGCCTAGGGTGACAAAGTACCACCCACTGTGTGACTCTCACCAGCAGATTTTTATTTTCTCGTAGTTATAGGGGCTGAGGTACAAGAGCAACACGCTAGTAGACCGGCGTCTACTTAGGCTTCTCCTCCTGGTGTGCACAGAGGAAAGGTCATTTGAGAGCCAGAGCCGAAGTGGCTGGCTACACCCCAGGAGGATGCCAGGCTGAGCATGATGCTCAGTGATGCTCAGTTTTTCTCTGCCTCAGCAAAAAATCCTGCTGAGTCACCGTGGCGCAAGTCACCGCAGGCCAGGTGCTACGCTCTGCCTTCCTCCTCGCTAATCAAATTACAATTTCTTAGGGCCAGCGATATAGCTCAGCGGATTAAGCCCTTGCTTAGCGTAGTGCAGGGGCCAGGGTTCGGTTCCTGGTCCTGCCTGCTGCATAGGCCGAAGTAGGAGGATCACTATGAGTCAGTAGTGAGACCTGTAAAAAAAAAAAAAAAAAAAAAAAAAAGACAAATTACAATTTCTTACTTCCTTTTTACAATATCCTGTTTCCTCTTCCTGCATCCTGCCCAATTACTGTCTGCCACTTCACACAGACTGTCCCTAACGCCACCTCCATCCTACTCCTATGCAGCCTTTGTTCCTGGGCCGTGCCCAGGGAAGCTCCATATCTCTCCTTTCCTGTGGTTTTCCCTTTACCTGCAGTAAAGGTCTCTTTTATCTTTCCTGTCTCTTTAATGCACCAATAAACCCAGCACTCAGTACCCCTGTAAAGTAGCAATGTGCTTGGAAAACGGAGAGCAATTTCCTCAATGGGGAAAAATATGCATGGGAGACATAAAGGAAGCAAGTAGTGGCTAGGTAGAGGGTGTGGAATACAGCCAGGAGGGTGGATCTCAGCCCTCTTTCCCTGTACTATAATTAGCAGGGGGAACCTGCAATTTCTGGTCAGGAAGCAAAGCTTGGAAGTTAAAGTGTGTCCCCTCCGTCACACAGGGGTGGGGGCTTTGCATAAACCTGCTGTACATCCATAAAATCCAGGGACAAAACATCACCAATTTTGTGCTCTCATGGCTGTGAAACCCAGGCTCCTTGGCTCTCCTTGGTCTGAGTTACAGAGCTGAAAAACACAGGGCCAGTGGGCAAGGATGAGATTTGGGCACAGCAGGGTGCAGGTAGCATCGATGATAGCGCCACCAGTCAGATTTGCCAGGTTGACAGTGTGGAGAAACCAATCGATTTCTTGTTTGCTTTGCAAAATTTGATATTTTTATAACATTAGAAAGGTTAATGTGACCAAGCTCGGAGGAGTTCTAAGGTTATGTGCAACGCTTACTTGTGACCTTAGGGACCTTGTCATGTGGTTGTTGGGCCATAGCTTGAGCAGCGGCTTCCCTGGCCTGTAGGCTCTGACTTGGGGACCTTGGGGACTTTCAGTGGCTCCACGCCACGTCTTTTATGAGGATCTGCAAAGCTAAAATGAAAGGTTCTGGCGGAAACAAGAGCCCCAGCAGCCACTTACCTCATAGTTTTCAAAACGTTGGAAAATAAAGACTGGGAATAAAAAGAGAGTGGGGGAGAGTGGGGGAGAAGGCAAAAGAGGGGTGACCTGTGCTCAGAAGAGGGCCGTATACATGTGCACATTCCCAGAGTTTGTCTTATACGAAGTAAGGGATCTGTGACCATCCTCAGCTCAGTTTTGTGTAGCCGTGTGTATCAGGAAAGTCCCCAAACAGCATCGAGGTGTGTGAAAATGAGCTGAGTCACTTCCTCTCAATATTTGTGTGCTTCCGAAACAAAATGAAACCACAAATACAGAAAGATAGGTTTTCACAAAACCTCTGTCTCCTTGCTGTCCTTTACAACACAGCCAATGAGCAAAGCCGGCATCGTCCTTTAAAAGCCTAACCATGTTCTCTGCGCTGTAGTTAAATACGTGCCAGTGAAGGCCACGGGTCCACTGGTGTCTGAGGTTGAGGTGACATCACACTTGAGTTGTGCTCAAATTTTCTAGCATAAAGGAACTGTATTAGACCACCCAGCAGACCAAAAAGATCTGAAGCTGCATCCCCACCACAGCAGTTGCAGGGAGCCACTTAATCCCATTCTAGGGTGTCTTTAATTCTTGTCTCTCCGCCTATCCTGGGACGCAGTCATGGGATACAAGTAGTCAGTAGTAGTTCAAATACATCCAAGAGGATCCAGGCAGTGTTACAGCATATTATGGTTTGTGTCTAGTAGTCCCCCCAAAGGCTCATGAAATAATGGGGGGGTGGGGACTTGGCTCATGATCCACTGGGATTATGTGTTTTAGTACTGATGAGATTATGGGTCTGCGTACTGATAGGGCTATGGGTGTGGCCTGAGGTGGAGAGGCTGAGGCAGAGAGCCTGAATGTAATATAAAGAGAGACAGACAAACTGACTCTCTGTGGCTCTCTGTCCCCCTGGTCAGTTGCCTCTGTCACTGTATTGTTGCTGTTCCACTGCCATGAACTGGATGCTCTCTGCCCTGTTCCACTCGGCCTTGGGTCAGCCGAATATGGAGTGAGACCTCCACAAACTGTGAGCTAATAAACCTTCCCTTCCTTCATTGTGGGTGTCAGGTATTTGTGCCGGCAATGACAGAAAAGTAACTGAGACAGTTCCTGTGTTGTGATTCCCAGCTGAGGCTCAGCTGCTCCCTAAAAGGAGTCTTGCCATGGTAGGAAGGGAACTATGGGGAATGGGCTCCTTTGGGTAGAAAGAGGAGGAGCGAAGTTGTTTCCCTCGCCTGCCGCTGTACCCAGGGATAAAATTTTCCCCCAGAATGATCTTTGCCTTAAAATCTGCACTGATATTATTATGGCTTGTATTTAGATGGCCCCCATAGCTGCATGCAGGCCACAAGAAAAGTAAGTAGCACATGCATCCACGCAATTCAGCCGTGGTGGGCCTGGTCACCCTGGCTCAGGACTCTGCCACACAGCCTGTAGGAACCTGTGTCTGTCTGTCTCATCAGAACTGAAGTCCAGCTTTGCCTCCGCTTGTCTCAGTTATTCTCCGTGTCACAATAAGCGCAAGCCCTGCAGGATCCAAAGGGGACCCTGCTCCACTGTCATATTTCATTCCAGAAGAAAATGAAAATGGGAAATCTACCTGTTTTAAATGTGGAGAGCAGAAGAGCACAAAGGGGCAGAAAAATTCCACTCCAAAGAGGAAAGATAAAAGGCAACAAAACTAGTAGTATCCATAAATGCCGTACTGCCCTGCCCTTTAGGCCACTGGCTATGTGTGTGTGTAGCAGATAGACTGTCACATAAACTGATTTCCAGCTCCTTAGGGAGGCTCTTAGGAGACCAAGGGCTCTTAGGATGGCCTTAGAAGTCTCATGCAGACTTACAGCACAGGGACAGAAGAATGGCTGGCCTTTTTCTAGCCACAGGTTTGAATCTGTAGATTCAGTCAACAGTGGATGGAAAATTATGTTCAAAACATTGTACCTGTGTTTTCGTCATTATTTTCTAAGCAATATAACAACTACTTACACAGGAATTATGTGGTATAAGGCATTATAGGCAATCTACAGATGATTAAAAGTTTATTAAAGCATGCAAACACTGTATCATTTTACAAAAGTGAGTTGTGTGCCTGTAGATATTGGTGTCCTTAGGAGTTCCTGGAACCGATCCTCTTAGGTACTAAGGACTGACTTCAGCGTCATTAATCATTGACTACCAATAGCCACTGAGATGTTTTTAGTTGTCACAGTTTTATTTCATTTCAGGAAAATGGATGAGGGATGCTAAGTGTTTTCTGCAAGAGTGAATTGAACACCATTTTGCATGGTTATTATTTCTTATTTCTTATATTGACAATTAAAAGTTGCATATACTTATGACATATATTCAAAATGAACCTTGTGCTTGGTAGGTAGGTGCTATACCACTGAGTTATATCTCCAGCCTTTTAGGGTATAATGTAATGTCTTGATATACATGAACTGGCAAATGGAAGGAACCTTCAATAGACCAACAGAACTTTCATTAGATAAAACCTAATCCTAATTATCTGAACCTAGAACTTAACTCTAAATAAAAGCAGAAAGTATCTTTTGCATATTGTGAAATATATTATACTCTAGAAATAGTATCATGAATAGAAAAATATACTTTTTATTTTTTGAAATTTATAAAAGAGTCCTTACCCTTGCAGAAAAATCATACTTCTAATGGAAATTTCTGTTCATTTATTTAGGCATAACTGCAAGCCACTGAGGGGTTGGCCAAATAGCTCAAGGACTGGCCAAATAATCAGAGGATTTAAGTGCTTGCAAGCAGGCACAGGGACCAGGGGTTCAATCCCTGGGCCTGCCGTGCTGGTCCTGCCCCTGGGCACACTGAGATGGAGCTGAGACTGGATGTGATGGTGTACACCTGTCACTTCAGCTCCTGAGGCTGTAAACAGGCAGATCACTGAGTCTGATCTAGCAGTGAGACCCTGAACGCCCTGCAAACACTTACCCTCCAAAAACAAAAAAGCCACTAAGTATTTCATTATACTTTTCTGTCATGCCCAACAATCCTTTATTTACAAGACAGCCATTTTATTACAAACAGCCTCTCATTTATGTGTACTCTTACATGAGGAATGACCTCATATAGGTTTTTATGATAATGTGATTCAAAGGTTTAGATGATAACCATCTAGCAGAGTATCTGTTCTCCAGGCTACTTTCAGGTTCAGTATTTAGCTACCAGGGCAAACACATCCAAAATGCTGTAGTCCTTAGCAGTTATGGGTAATTACAGCAAGGGATACACCTTTATTAGCAGAAGCTTAGGGACATAGGCAGAGTCTGGGCAGAGCAGAGGCTGGTTTCCAGGTTTCTTCTGCAGTGGAGTCAGATGGGCAGTGCTCAGGTCTCCCAGGAATCGTGCATCACAATAGGAAGCAAGGCTGTCCAGGAAGGGTCCCTGGAATGACAGCATCCAGGATTCTACCTGGAGGCTGCTCAAGCAGCCATGCGTGGCTACGGAGGGTGGGAATGTTTCTGTTCTTCCTAAGCTGATGTCAAAGCTTAGAGATTAGGAGCAGCTGCTCAGCTGAAGAACACATATCTGGATGGAGATATTTTTGTATTTGTGTGTTTTTTGCCTTCATAATCTCAGTATAACTGTCCATGTACATGACATACTAGAACTTTGTGCCATATCCTATTTCCCAAACTGTTAGAACTTCCGGTCATTTACTCTTAGTAATTCTTTACTGCCATGGAAACTTTTTCTTAGTTGATATTTTTGCATGTATCAATCTGTTCAAATAATATGCAAGTACTCTGAATTGATTACAGATTCATACATATGATATACAACATTCTGGCCTCTAAGTTGGACTCATGATTTGATTTGCATTTTGGAATATTGTTTTGAAATATTTAATCTAATTTTTTACTTACTTAATATTTAACTAATTTTCTGAATATTGTTTAATTATAAATTTTGTTTTATGATTCATACAACATCTTTAACTTACAATCCACTTATAAGACACGATGTGATATTTTCTCCTAGTATTGGAAACTTTTAAAAAATTATGTATATGTATACACAAGAAAGTTAGGATAGATATACAGTTACTCTGTCTTAGTTCACTGAGAATAAAAGCTTGTGCTAATGTTGTTTAGACAAGATACCAGGTCTGCATCTTGTCCTCTGATTAACAACTATGAAGACAATAATATGCATGTTATTAATTATTGTAAGCATCCTACTAACTTATTTTGAAACTGTTTCATTGCTATTTCATCTTTTTTTTCTCATTAAAATGAATTTAAAAAATCTCAGTGTACCAACTTCCTGTAACATTCTCCGTAACAACCTAGCAGTTATCCAATTGCACTTAGACTTTTGCCATCCGAGGTGAACAGATCTTGTCATGCAAGTTGTCATAGTGCTTTAGTCATGCTTTCTTTTTTTTTTGTCTTTTTGAGACAGGGTCTCGCTGTGCAGTTCAGGCTAGCCTTGAGCTCACTTTTGTAGCCCAGGCTGGTCTCGAACTCTCACTGATCCTCCTGCCTCAGCCTCCCTAGTGCTGGGATTACAGGCGTGAGCCACCACGCCCGGCCAGTCATGCTTTCATAACATGGGTACAAGTTAAGAGCAGCACATTGATGATTCATTTAGCCAAAATGGGTGGCATAAATCCACTTTTATCAGGAACCACTTAAAGAACATTGATTAATCAAAGACTAAGTATGGCAGTAGAAGTCTCCACTTATGGTATAAATGCATACCACTTTTTCCTAAAATCAGGAATCATGCAGTAGCCAAAAATGAAAACATGTAGTTCATGTTGGAGAGCGTGCTTCCTAGATCACTCTGCGGGGCACGGGGGGAGTCCTCTGGGAGTCAGTGACTCATGCTCCCAGCCCTGATGCAGAGCTATTAATGTTCCTCTCCAATTCCAGGCAATTGAAGAACAATTGAGCCGGTTGGATAATATAATTTAATACAAGAAAAGCCTCCCCACGAATTTCCTGTAGCTGTCACTCCTATCGCCCATGAAGGTTGACTTCTTATCCCATCCCAAGCTACCAGTCCTTCTGGACTGTGGCAGCCAGGTTGGCCGAAAGCCCTGCTCACAGAAAGTACCAGGGTGGAATCTTCCACCTGGCGCTGCCACTCACCTCAGAGCCTCTCACGGTCCAACCCCACCCAAGAATAAGTGCCTGCCATGCTCTGAGCTGCTCTCTACTGACACCCTACAGCCTCCCACCCTCAGTGCTAGAGACGCAACCCAGGACATTCACACTAACCTATGCCCTCAGCTCCCTTTTTGTATTTTTTTTTTTTTTAAATCACTTTGGCTCTGAGTCTAAGTCACGAAATTTCCCACTGGCCTCAAGTTTGCAATCTTCTTGCCTCTCCCAGAGTGCAGGCCACATTAAGGTGTAAAGTCCTCTCACAACTTTTACTGTGCCACTTAGAGTTCCTAATTTATGTTTTTTAAATTTCTTTTTTACTAGTACCTGCTTGCAGTATGCAATGATTCCATACTGGTTGGTACATACACATACTTTTCTTTTCTTTTTTGCCCCCTACCCTTCTTCACTCTCCCCCTTCCAATTCTTGGCCCCCTTTCCATTTGCAAAGGCTCCATTTTCCATTTCTGCTCTTTTTATCTTCAATTCCCTTTTTCCCCCCATTTTCTTTCCCTCCAGTCTTGTAGGTGGAGCTGCTACCGGGGTTTTGCCTAATTAAAGCCTCCTCCTGCAGCATGTCCTGAGTGGGCGTGGCTCACCTGTTCACCCCCCCATCTCTAGGTTAGATCCTGGGAAGTAGCAGGCTGTTAGCACCTGGGCAACCTGCCTCAGCTGATCTTCTCCCATCCACCTAAGACCACGACTTGCACGAGCACATCTTGTGCCTGTGGTCAACTAAAGCTTTCCTGCCTTAAAATGCAAAATGCCAACATGACATCGAACGTCTACACACACACATGCTTCATGATTGCTTCACGTTTGTGCTTCAGCGTTTCTGCTTCATCCTGGGCCCATGGGGCTTTCTCACATCTGTTTCCACTCTGTCTTCAATGTCCCAACGCCTCTATTTCCTTGCTCCTACTAGGGCTTTAATATCTATGTGCTTCGTACAGTCACCGAGATGTCCTAGACACTCAAACCCAGTGTGCTGAAAATCTTCTTGAGCCCTTCTCCTTTATCTGAAAAGACCTCTCCTTTAGTGTTGTCTTTGCTTCACTCTTGTTTATCTCCTCACAGAAGACAGAAACAACTGTCACTCTGGGTTATCTGCATTTCATACACTCTCCCCTTTGTCTTATCTATTTAGTTCACTTCCATTTTTGCTTAAGTCCCATTAACACTGCGTTTTATCCTTGAAGCTAAGAATAGCTGAGGTGAAATACAATGGCACTGACTATTCAGACCTTAAATTAATGGCAGCAGGCCAAAAATTAGATGCTTAATTCTGCCAAGTAGGAACAGAATGTTTCCTGGGCTCTTTGCCTTCCCACACTCCTGGAAGATTTTCATATCTCTTCTTCCTACAATCTTAAAAATCGCTGCGCCTTTCTGTCTCAGCGGACACCTCGCTTCTTTCTCCACTGAGGATGTTGAAGCGGCTAAGGCAAAAGGAGCGTTAAGATGAGAAAAGTACTATACGTGTGTTCCGCTGGGAGCCATAGCATAAACAAGTGGAAAAGATGCAAGACTGAAGCAGAATTTCTAGAGCAACATAGGTGAGTACAAAAGCATTTCACTTTTCCCATCCTAATTTCTCTTTAAAAGTACAAAAGTAATTTTATGCATCATTATATATTCTTATGAAGTGTGAGTTAAAAATTAAAATGTGTTGTACACATTTGAGGTTTACAACATGATGTTATGGGGTTCACATAGATAGTAAAATGGTTATGATAACAAAGTAAATTAGCATCTCGCATCTCATACCACATAGTTCCTTCTAAAGATAATAGCAATTGAGATTATCCCACCTAGCAAAAGTGCGTAATATAGTACAGTTTTAGCCATAGTGGTCATGCCACATTGCACCTTGAGGTATGCTGATCCTACTCATCTCTTCCTCTGTATCCTACGGCCTGCATCTCATTTCTTCCACCCCATACTTTGTCTCAGCAAATGACTGTTCTGTTGTTATGGAGTGCGTCTAAATGACCCGCCAAGCCTCGTGCAGTTATAGGCGTGACTTTTGCACAAGTGTCTGCCTCTAGAGTGTGTGACACCGAAATGAAGGGTGTGTGAGACCTAAATCAGTCCATTGATTGGTTGGGCACTGGCCCTAAGCTTGATAACCTACAAAGACTGTACGAGGGCCTGAAAGAAGGTCACCAGGACTTTCTGCTTGCTGCTTTCTCCCGGCCCTGCCTCACCATGCACTGTTTTACCTCTACAATGCCCCTCTGCCAAGACACTTTGCCTCGGAGTCAGTTCATTGTGGAATGAAACCCCTGTAAACTGTGATCCAAATAAGCACTTTCCCCTTTAACCTTGGTGTCTTGGCAATGAGAAAAGTAACTAAGACATTTATCCTCTGTTACAGGGTTTGGTCTTCCTGTCTCTTAGGTTTCATATATAGATACGATTGTATGACAATTGGTTTGTTTTGTGTCTGTCTTATTTTACTTGGTCCAATGTCTTCTAGTTGCATCTACGCTCTGGTGAAGAGCAGGATCTTATTCTTCATGAAGTCTAGAGTTGCAATTGTTAAAATGTAAATTCTACCTAAAGCAATGTTCCAATTGAGTATAGTCTCTAATGAAGGTCCTTTGGAATTCCTCACAGAAGTATAAACCCCAAGAAATCATATGGAATCACGAAAACTCAAATACCCAAAGGAATATTGACAAAGAAAACCAAAGTGAGAGGTATCAGATGCTGATTTGATAATTATACTACAGAGGGCTATAGTAATCAAAGTATTGGAGCCCTGGTAAACTTAGAAGCTGCAGAAACAGACCAGAGGAACAGAATGGAAAGCCATAAATATGTTCAAAAGTATACAAGACCAATTAATTTCATATAAAGTAATTTTGATGCTTAGCCTTGATTGTGCGTACATAGTTGGCTTGGGGTCCTCCTGATGGAGTTTGTGTAGTTCACAGAAGCAGGGCTTTGGGGAAAATGTGTGGTGACTTGCCTCTTCCTCTCTGACACTGTTCCCTTGCTCTGTTTCCTCCCCACCACAAATTAAGCATCTTTGTGCTGTCATTCTTTAGAGGCAGGTGACCGTGGACTGAATTCCTTGAGGTCAGAAGCAAGTTACATGTCTCTTCCTATTAGTGGTGAGTGCGAGGTACTGTGGTCCAGTGACAGAAAAGATGATTAATGCAAAAAGTTAGTATGGGAAAAGTAGGGTCTTAGCTGTGCCTACACCTGACCAAGCAATAGAGAAGCCTGTGGAACTCCTTTGTGGAAGAAATTTGGAAAGGTTTGCAGATGCGTGCTGGAGAAGCCCTAGATGGGTGGAGACAGAGGTTGGGAGGTGATTCCGATTGGAGCTCAGAAGACCAGAGTGCTGATGCAAATGTGGGCATTGAAGACCAAGCCCAGGAAGCTTCTGCTGGGAAGAAGTACCAGATAGGAAGGTGGACCTCAGGCCATCAGGGTTTCACTCTAGAAGAAAATGTCTAAATGTCTAAATGTTCTCCATGGACTGAAATTTTGCAGGTGAGAGAGAGGAAGGGCGATGGTATCAGTTAAAGTGAATTTCAAGTTAGTCCAGTATTTCAACCATGGCATGGATACTGCTGGCTACTTTTAGCCAGATTTACAGTGAGAATCCAGAGCAAAACACAGAGCAGAAAATGTTTAGTAACTTACATTTTGGCCCCAAAGTCACATTGTATAAAGTTGGGGCCAAGAGATGTGTGGTCGTTGAAGAAATTAGTTCCATTAAAATGAAATGAGGTACTTTGCACAGGAACAGGATGAAGATGCTTTGAGGGCATCTCAGAAAGCAGTAGAACTCCACCTATTGTAGGCTTAGGAGTGAACAAGTGTTGGTCTTTCACTTGACGAGAGTCCTTTGGGTCCTACTTGTGAAGAGTTTCAAAAGAATTGGTTCTCCGAGATTTATTTCTCTTTTTTCAGCTATCCAAGTACTTAGTGGTTGCTGCAGCCATGGTTTAAAGGGACTTAGTTGCTACTTTTGCTGGCAGCTGACCTTGGTGTCAGCCAGCCATGATTCTCGTTTTCCTGCCATGCGGAATTTAAGAGTTGTGTTATTAGAAAGACCTTCACTCAGATTTCTAAGGAAGCCTGGAAAACCAGGCAAGGGGGCACTGAGGAGGTTCTGTGTGAAGCTGTGTGAATTAGGCTGAAAATTCACTGGAGACCCCAGGAAGTTAGAGATGTTGAGGATATAGATCATGTGCAGGAGGAAGCTGTAGACTAGGGATGCAGCCAGGCTGAAAGAGGGGCTCTGTGGGCTGCAGACAGCAAAGCCATAGGGATAACGTGCCTGCCTAAGTGCTTTGGTCATAAATTGGCATCATGTGTTCTAGGTGCCAGTATGGAGCTATAGGACTTGGTGATTGCTTTGCTGGGTGTTAATCTTTCTTTGTTACTATCTCTTTTATTTTCTGTTCCTTCCATTAGGAGTGAGAACATTTACCCTGAGCAATTATACCTTGGGATTGTGTAATTTACTTCTTGTTCCACAGGAAACTTATGTAAAGGCTTAAAAATACTGAAACTGCTGAGACTTTGGAGAAGAGATTATTGCATTTTCAGTTGTATGCAAAAGAGCTGTAGCATGTTAGGTAGAATTATGACCTTGCATTTACTTAGGAGTTGGGAATAATTTAAAGAGATATATTTGGGTATCAAGTTAATAAAGCATGGTACGTGATGGTTGAGCTTCTTAAAGGCAAGTTGGTTGGCTTGCAAGCTGCCTGGGGGGTTAGTATAGTACACTTCTGCAGGCGTCCTGGTGGGTTATAGAGGTGTGACCTTAGGGGTCCTAACTTGTTCCTCTCCCTCTCCTCTCTAGTGCTGTTCCCAGCTGGCAGGACCCAAGTACCAAGTATTGTGTTCTGTTACCTCTCTCTCTCTCTCTCTCTCTCTCTCTCTCTCTCTCTCTCTCTCTTTCTGTATTTTTTTATTTTAGGGAAAGGTCTACAGGGTGTTCAGGGTCTCACTACCATATCACATTCATAGTGATATGCTTGTTTACAGCCTCGCAAGAGCTGGGATTTCAGGCACATGCCACCACGCCCAGTCTCAATTGCCATCTCAGTGTGTCCGGGGGGCGGTGGGCACAGCAGACCTGTGAATCAATCCTCCAGGCCCTGTGCCTGATTGTAGGCACTTTAAGCCTTTGAGCTATTTGGCTGGCCCTTGTTGCATCTCTCAGCTCTGATGTTCCTAAGGAACAGCTAACCATGGACTGATTCCCTGGAAACCATGAGCAAATTAGATTTCCTTAGGTTGTGGGTGTTGGGTGTTGTATCCAGTGATGACAAAGCTGACATAGGAACCACATGCATGCAGTTGGGGAAGTACAACCTCTTCAACAACTGGGGCAGAGGAACTGGGTTTTCCCCATGTAATAACCAAATTCAGCTCTTAGTGTGCATCATACACTAAATCATCTCAGTGTTAATAAAACCTGAAGTTACTCCTGAAACTGTAAAACCAGATTGGAGCACAAGGGAAACTCTACTTTAAAGTAGCTTTTTAATTTATTTTTTGGACATAATACCAAAATCTGGGCTGTGAAAGAACAATAAATAAAAGGGACTACATCTAGCCAAAAATCCCCTAAATGGCAAAGGACACAACAGAATGAAAAATCAACCTGAGAACTGGGGGAAATATTTGCAAACTATATACCTGAAAAAGCTTAATGTCCAAAAATGCTTAATATCCAAAATTATTTTTAATTTTTAAGAACTCTTAAAAATTACTAGGTGGAAACCAGATAACTCAATTAAAATGGGCAATGGGACTGAAGAATTATTTCCTCAAAGAAGATATAAAGTTGGACCATAACTCTTACTGCTTCACTTCACTAATTGTGCTAGTCAGCTTGATGTTAATGTAACACATGTCCAATATAGTCAACTAAGAAGAAAGGTTCCTTTTGCTCATGTTTCCCATCCACCATCACTTGGCTCTGTTGCTTTGGGCTGGTGGTGGCACACTATAGCTTAGCTGCAGAGTATGGTAGAAGCCAGTCCACTTTGGGGGCCAGAAGGCAAAAGTAGAACAAGGCAGATGGATTTCTGATGTGACCCATGAGGCCACACTCCAGGGACCTAATTTCCTTCTGTCCATTCCACCTCCTTTGTGTTCCATTGGCTCCATGACTCTGGAGCAATTGCCTAATATAGGGACTATGGGGGACACGTCAGACCCTAAGTGAAGCTCTGATCTTCAAGGGGATGCAACGTAGAATCACTGGAGATATGGTCCTGCCAACTGGGATGGCTAACATCCAAAAGACAGGCGATGAATATTGGGAATGGTGTGGGGAAAGGAGAACCGTAGTCCACGGTTGGTGGGAATGTATTTTGGTGCAGCCATTGTGGGAAAAGAGTATGAGGGCACATCAAGAATTTTTTTTTTAAATCACATTTTATGATATTCCACATTTCCTTTATCTGTTTGTCAAGAGGCATGCGTCATTTCTATATCACGGTTCTTGTGATTAATGTTGCAATGAATGAGTGACATGTGGCTTTGTGTGGTCATGGCTTCATTTCTTTTGGGTATACATCCCGAAGGAGATTACTAAGTCATCTATAATGATTCGAAATACAGCGTCTTAACTTAAATTTACTTTGTCAAAGTTCTATCACTAAATATTTGCCATTCATCTGATATTTGGTATAAATATGTGAAGTTTTCTACTGAGCTAATAGTTGATATTATATTGTCCTATATGTATAATTTAATATTTTTAATGATTTTTCTTCTTTTTATCTTGCTCTGTTTTGTACTGTGTGGGATACTTCATTCTTTTCCTTCATTAAATTATCTGTTGTATAGACCATGTTTTCATTATAGCAATATCTATTTCCCAGGAAAATGTAACATAACTATTATTTTCTTAAATATTATCTATTAAAGAATTCATGCATAATAAGACATTTAAGTTTTTATTGTTTTCTGTACCTTCCCCTATTTTATTTCCAATATTGTTGGTGAAATATGACACTTAAGTCTATTGTATTATTTCATATTTTAAACCATGCTTTCCCTTTAAGATATTTTTTGCCACATTTTTGTGTACTGAATAAATATTTATTGAAACTTTTTTTATTCAGTAAATTTATTTCTTAGGGACAATTCTTTTTAAAATTTATTTATTTTTAGTTTTTATTCATTTTGATGAGAAAAAAGATAAAATAGCAGTGAAACAACTTCAAAACACGTTAGTAGGGAAGTTACAATAATTACTACATTACATATTGTTGTCTTTGTAGTAGTTACTCAGAGGACAAGATACACACAGGATATCTTGTCTAAACAATATTAGTGCTAACCTTTCCTCTCAATAAACTAAGAGAAAGTAGCGGTATATCGATCCTATCTTGTATATATATATGTATATATATACATACATATACATATATATGTATATTTTTTCTTGCTTTTCAGAACAAGAGAATTCTTTATTTATACCTTTGCAAAGTCAGTAACACATGCCACAAAGTTGCCTAGCTGCTAATAGCTGACCTTAACCAGACAAGATGTTTATCTCAGGACTGAGGTAGCTTGTTCAGGCGCTGGAGTCTACTCCCCAACTACAGACATTTGATGAATTTCCTAGCTTCCTTGGCTCCCAATATTATTTGTGTGTTTGTTTGTTTGACACAGGGTCTTGGTATACAGCTAGGACTCACAGCTCAGACTCATAGTGATCCGCCTTTCTCAGCCTCCCCAGAGTTGAGATTATAGGCATATGCTACCATGCCCGGATTCTGGGGTACAGGGGCTGGAAGCTGGAATCTTGTGCTTGGCAGGCAGGTGCTTAGACCTCTGAACTATCTCCTCAGCCCAGGAACATTTTTTTTATATGATGCCTTTTTTTTCTAAACCTTTGATTTTAGACTCTCACTTTGTTAAAGTAATTATTCAAATAGTTAACACTGTGTCTGTGTATGCACTCTTTTGGAACAGTTGCCTATTACAATACTCTTTCTGGACCATGTTGTTGAATACAGATTTAGCTGTCTATAGAATTTTTTGTTCTAATTTTGTTTCTCAGCAAACCTTAGCAAATATTGTTTTACTTTCTGATCTCAGCAACAGGATGGGGGCTGGTGAGATGGCTCAGTGGTCTAAAGTGCCTGCTTAGGAAAGCTTAGGCAACCGCAGGGACCACAGTTCGATCCCTAGCACCACATACTGCACCAGCCCCACACCCAGGGCAGGCTGAGCCAGCCATAATAAATAAATAAATAAATAAATAAGAATAGGATGGGTTCAGGCTGGAGCTTAACATGCCCTGCACTGGCTTCACAGTTTGAGGGAAGAGAATATGCAGTGATTAAAAGGCAGGGAACTTTTCAGAAGGGTAAGCAATAGGTAATGTAAAGGGAAAATCATGCTTATTGACTGCTGTAATATTTTCAGTCAGAAAGTAAATCCTAGGACTATCACGGTGACGTGGGTGCTCAAGTCTGTCTCCTATGCCCCTCCCGCTGGCTGCTCAGGCCCGCACTGTACACCGCTCCCTAGGAAACATGGGAGGCAATTTAGTTGAGAGGAAAAACAAAAAACAAAAAACAGTTTACTTCAACTTAGCTATGAAGGAGACGCAGAAGACTTTGTTTCAAACCTTTGTTTCGCCTTTTGCAAGTGTGCAAGGGCATTTATTTGTTACCTGTGATGACTTTTAAACTGGGCAAAATAAAATACTATGGCTGTATAGCAATCCTCTACATTCAATTCATATGTGAAATATATGAAACGGCTAAATGTTTTGTTAGACAGCTATTTCTATGTGGTGCCAGTATAACAGATTATACTGTAATGAAATATAAAATTACAGTAATCCCTGTGGTTTAAAAGTCAAGAAAAGAAGAAAGAAATTATATCCATCCAAATTCACCTTTAAAGCCAGAAATTATGTTAACTGAGAATCACCTTGAAAGGAAATTTTAAGTTTGAATTTTAAAATATTTTGGTTCAGGTTTTCCTCATTACTTTATGTTCAGAGGTAGCGTTCCATTCTTCCATTTTTTCTAACAAAAGTTTACTCAAAAAGAATGACTATGAGGGGTCAGTGAGATGGTCTAGAGCGCATGCTTAGGAAAGCTCAGGCAACCCAGGGACTGCGGTTCAATCCCTGGCACCACATGCTACACCAGCACCACTCCCAGGGCAGGCTGAGCCAACCATTAAAAAATAATAATAATAAATAAAATAATAAAGAATGACTATGATTAAAAGATTACACTTTAAACAATGTAAAACATTAAATATGTTTATAGTCAATCTAATGAAGTACAAGTACCCATTTTATGAGAGAGCTGTTGCTGATATTCAGAATGCATAGCTACAATTACAATTGTCTAGTCACTTAAAAATTCTAAGCAAATACAATGCACTTCGAATTCATTGGACACTATATTTACCTATACTGCCATGTCCATATTTCACGTATGATTTTTATTATTGGAAATAGATTTCATAAAAGCTATTTTAATTTATTAATTAATTTTCACTAAATTGTGCAAATTAAAAATGGAATCTTAAGATTAGAAGGCATGATAATGGTATCTGAATCCTTTTGGGCTTGTTTAGTTGCTTGGGGTGGAAGCATTGATATGCAACCCAGTGACAGCTGTCAGAAGAGAAAGATCAGAACAGCGTGCTCCAAATATAGTTGGGAGATACACTTTGAGTTGGTTATTTAGAGAAACTGCCAACTTCTACAGACACATGAATGGCTCTGAAAAGCCGTCTGTTGTAGGAAGGTATTGTTCTCTGTCTGCATTAGTAAATATCAGGAACAGATAGAAGATCTACCTATAGCCCTTCCTTTCCCTACTGGTATAGAAAAGATCTTTGCACAGGAAGAAGTGGGTGGGCACCACAGGTAGCCGTTACCTGGGATACTTAATTTATTGCTTTTGGATACAATTTTTATTTTTCTGTACTTAGGACAGGGTCTACAGAGTCCTACTACATAGATCAGACACATAGTGATTCTCCTGTTTTCAGGCTCCAAAGTGATGGGATTACAGACACGCACCGCCATGTCCAGTCTTGGACACACTTTTCTTTTTTTCATGTATCAGTGAAAAAGTTTACTTTGTGTTGACAGCTCAAGTGTGAGATTGCTGCGGAATGGGTGAAGGAATGGCTCAGGTTAAAGGATGTAGAGCATGTATCAGGAGGCGAGATCCCAGAATTCCCTCTCCCTCTGGTTCTGGCCTTTACTGTAGTCTCTCGTCTCTGGGAAGAACTCCTGTGGACATTTCCATCTGGGCATCTGACTAAGTGACCACAAAAAGGACAGAGTGGAACAGTAGCGAGTGACCCTCCTTGTATCTCCCTCCATGAAGGTAACCCATGAAGGCACGGACTCAAATGTTCCCTGGCGTAGTCCCACCTGTCGACACGCTATACGTGTAAAATATGAAATATTTCACTTCCCAAAATATTTGTGAAGAATAAAAATGTGTAACAAGTAGGAGATGATAGTATTTGTTGAAAACATCTTGAGCTATAAATATCATGGATTATCTAAAACAAGATTTCCAAAATACAGCTTGCCAGAGGGTTGGAGTGACATCCTAAAAGGGTGACCTGAGTTTTGTTTTTTTCCTTAAAGTTGCTGTGTCACATTGTCACTGGGAAGCTGGGCCTGCCCCTGCCAGGAGTTGGTCCTCGGGAGCATTCTTGATGCCTTCACTCCCCAGTGAAAGACTTCAGTCAAGGCAGTAGGCGGCCATGCTGAGGCACAGGTAGCATAGTTTGCAGAACAAGTATAGAGACAGCCACACTTTCCAGTGAGAAGGTGGGCAGGGCTGGGAGGAATCGGTTCCATGTGTGAGCGTGCACGCATGCTCATGCACAGAGTTGCTCCTGGGGCTCGGGGAGCTGGACTGATGGTGGCACTTATTCACGCTTCTCTCAGAAGTTAGTTTAAAATTGCAAAAAAATCTCTTCTGGTGGCCTTAATCATGTAAAACCCTTACGAAAAATTTATAAAACATAAGTTTTTCACTTAAACCATGTCTCAGCCCAAAGTGGGCGAATAACTAACAAACCTTTCCTTCACTGAATTCATTGGACCATGGTCTCTGGCAGCCAGAAATGCCCTATGCCTGGTTCTTCTAGAAACAGAGGTCGGGCTGGGGCAGGAGGGTGTGGCTAAGACTAGCTGGGAAAGGAGGTGTGATCTGTTCCTCCTAGGACATACGTGTGGTGCAGTGCTCACAGCCCTGCCTGCAGGCGCTCTGTGAGAAGGTGAGCAGGCTGTTGATGGGAGGACCTGGGCTGAAGGTAGCCGGTGAAACGTACGTGATGGACAGTTGTTGAGAGTTGGCTTTCCCACTTGACGATGGCCACCCAACACTAGAAGATTTATTTTTTCCCTTTTTTCTTTCACTTGGCTCAAACTTGGTCTGCAGAACCTGCTTTTTCCTACCTTTAATAAATATGAAATTTATTTATACTTCTTTCAATCAACTCTTTGTGCAAGGAAGAGAGAAAATAAAATTCACCCTAGTAGGAGACCCTCAGAATGCCAAAGCCTGGTAGCACTGAGTCTTTGGGTCTGAAAGTTAATATATAACTGTAAACTTTTATTAAGTGGTATCTTTCTTTCCTGACCAACTGTAACTGGCAAAGCATATTACTTTGGATTCCTTTCATCTCTCAGGCCCATTAATGCTGATCTACCCACCTAAACACGTGTTAAGGACTGAGAATTTTGGTCTAAGGGCATGAAAGTCAAAATGTCATCTTTCTTTTGCTTGACCCCTTTCTTTTCAAAAGTAGAAAGCTTAGAGTCTTTATAGGTCAACCCCTTAAGCAACGCTGCTACTGTTGTCACCGGAACAGAGTTAGGAGAGGAGACTCTCCAAGGAGGACAGAGGGTCTCAGCTGACCTGACTCATGGAGTAGTCGTAGGTGAGTCAACTTCTGTTAGAAGATAAAGTTCAGGACACAGCAGTCAGAGGCCAGACAGATTTATGAGGCAGAGGTGAAGAGGTACATACTCAGAGGGAACAGAGTGTGGGCCTTCAAGAGAGAGGTCCCTATCATTTGGGGTTAAGGGTTTTACGTGTTCTTGCAATGTTCTTGAGGCTACCATCGAGAGGTAAATTAAAGTAAGCAGATCGACCACCAGGGAGCATGGACATGGACCACACAGGGCCCATGAAGGGTAGGCACACGTACAGCTTGCCTGGGCTCTGCTGCAAGGGAGACTTTAAAGACACTAACATGACTGATCATTGCATTTGTCATTGTAAACAAAATTAGCGTTGCCTCTGTCCAATCCATTCTACCACAATTGATTTGTTAATCCAATTTTGTGAACAGGGAGTGTAATATATAGGACATAACAAGGTGCATGTTAATTATGTTTAAATACATCTCAATAGTTCCAAATTGTATTAATCATAATTTTTATTTTATGGACAAATCACCTTCAACGGCTGTATTCAAAGTCCTGTTTTATTTTATGTGTACAGCTGTGGGCATAAACACATCTATTAATATACAGAGCACCCAGACTAAATCATGAACTACAGCATTTCTTGTGATTGAGTCTGTCTGTCTGTCTATCTATCTATCTATCTATCTATCTATCTATCTATCTATCTAGTATCTATTTCTCTAACTTCTATCTACTTTTTGGTCTATTGAGACCAAGTCTCCCTGTGCAGTTCAGGCTGCCCTCCAACTCACTATGTAGTTCAGGTTAGCATGAAGTGCACAGAAATCTTCTTGCCTCAGCCTCCTGAGTGCTAGGATGAGTGCTAAGATGCCTGTGCTCTCATGCCAGGTTTCTATATATATGTTATTCATTTTGACTACATCCTTTTAGCTCCCACCTCTAGATAAACACCATATTGCATTTTGTTTTTATCACTTCTTTATTCTATTTTAATAGCAGCTTTATTGGGATGAAATTCATATATCAAATAATTCACCCATTTTACTGATTATGTTCTTTGAAGGACAGAAGATTTATGTTTTGATCATGTCTAGTTTATGCAGAACTATCATTTCCTGAAATGGTTGCTAAGTCCAAGGTCACTGAAAAGTTCCCCTAAGTTTTCATCTAGGAATGTTATGTTTCTATTTGTTACATTGAGGTCTCTGAATTTTGTACATAGTGTAAGGTTGAGATATAACTTCTTCCACTTGTTTTGAATGCTTAATTATTCCAGAACTAACTGTTGAAAATAATCCTGTTCCTTTATTGAATTGTTTTTCATTCTTGTCAAAAATCAACTAATCATAAAGGTGAGGGTTTATTTTAAAACTCCCAATTCTGTTTCATGGACACACATACATCTAACTTTGTTCTATAATAACTTCTTATATTATTTTTAAAATTTATTTTACATAGTTTTTTTGCAATTAGACACTATTGTTTTTCTTTCTTTCTTTTTTTTTTTTTGTGGGACTGGGATTCAAACTCACGACCTTACACTTTCCAGGCAGGCACTTGTGCCACAGAGCTATCTCCCAGCCCCATTATTCTTAAGAGAGTTTTAAAATTTAGCTATGACTGTAATCAGATATATTCTTTACACATTTGGAGTTTTCAATTAATATTTTTAAGATTAATATTTTTCATTATTAAGATTTATTCATGATGACATCAATAATTCAGTTATTTTAATAGCATGTATTTTTAAATACACAACAGGATTTTATAAAATCTATCACTCTTTCTCAAGACATGGAAAGTCATTTCCTGTTCTTTCCTCGAATTTTGTATAGTTTCCTAAAAAGTATGTGTCTTAGTCTGCATCATGTAGCTTTCTCTGTATACATACTTAAAGTTGAAATAGATCTATCCCTGGTTTGTGAATGTTTCATAGCTAAATGCATTTAAAAAATTTCCCTTTAATTTTTTCCCTTTTTCAAGGTATGTTTTGATAATGGTAAGTTATTTAATGTAACACAGATTGTTGGTCTTTTTGAATATAGAGTGCATTTTGCACCTTAAGAAACAATTCCAAGTTACTTATGCCATACAAAAGTAATATTCAAAGTTTTTATTTGATGTTGAATGCCATTTGAAGTTAGATTTAGTAACTGGTCTACAAAGAAGATCTAGACACTTATTTACTTTTTGAAAAATCATACCGTACAGCTGCAGTTATTAAATAGTTCCATTTTTCTCCCACAACATGATAACCACTGTTATATATCTAATTTCTCCATTTCTTCAAAACAGCTTTACTTTTTTAATCAAACTTGTCCATCATCGCATGTGGTCACTGTAGATTTAGAATAAGACAAGGGCTTGTTAGCTTGAGTCTCACCTCACCTTCTTGACCTTTTAGCCGAACGCCTATCCACCAGCCTTTGCTTTCCTACACTGAACATTTAAGAATCTGCTTAAATTACATTATGACAAAAGCAAAATTGTTGTTGGTGTATCTGCAGAAGTTGCCTTGAAGTTTTGAGATTAATTTGGAGACTATTTAAATCTTGGCTACTTGCAAGATTTGCTATAGCTAGTTGGGGTCATTTCTAAGAAACTGGAAAGTGTTGGCCAGATGTGCGCCTACTCCAAAAATCACACACACACACACACACACACACACACACACACACACACACACACACACACAATCCAGCTTAGTCTTCGAGAAGGTTAATAAATAAGACTTTAAGTTTTAGGTTTTCTCTGTGAGATGTGATCAAAACATGTGGTGAATGTTTAAGGAAAGGATTACTGCAGTGAGCGCCACGTTGCCACTCCAGCAGGCTCCCCTGGCTTCGCACACACTTCTCCAACCATCCTTGCCACGTCCAGAGGCAGCGTCGTGCGTCTTTTCTGTGGACATCTGCACTTACGCTATTGCGGCTGCCTCGATGGCCTGCACTGCTTCAGGAAAGGACATGTGAAAATAGTTTTAACTTTATACTTCCTGACTTGTTAGGCTAGGAGCTCAGATTGTGAATAAAGCCTGTGGATAAAGTTGTGCCCTGCCTTTAGCTACATATTTACACACTTAATTGATTGGAAGTTCTATTTTTTCATCTTTAAAGTGGTCATCATAGTATATTACAGAGCTTCAGGGTAAGGTGTGTAATGAGCAGTGTGCATAAGGTGAACAGCTGAAAAATCTGGGCTTTGATTCCTAACGTAGCTTCAAATTATAGGTGCTCATTAAGGTGCGTTGCTACTGCACCATTTGCACAGATATAGTAAGACTTACACCTCCTGGACCACTACAATTTAAAGTCCTATTTATATCTTGTGATTTAAATATGATACTTGTGGCTCCTTTCTTTTCTGATTTGACTCCCTGTCATGCTTCAAGTCTTACTTCCCATTGAAAGAAGCTGCTTTAGTCCTGAATCTCTCTATCTCTCTATCTCTCTATCTCTCTATCATCTATCTATCTATCTATCTATCTGTCTGTCTGTCTGTCTGTCTGTCTGTCTGTCTGTCTGTCTGTCTATCTATCTATCTATCTATCTATCTATCTATCTATCTATCCATCCATCCATCCCATTTCTTCATGAAATAGATCCCGACATAGTGTCACAGTTGCTAAATGCATTCATAATGGGATTGATTTCTTTTCACCTGGATGATATTTTTGTTTTACATTTGGAAAAAAAGTAGACTTTGAAGATTGTTTTGACTGTAGCCTGAAAACAGAAGCTGCAAAATGTCCTGCCTGTGATTTCTGTTCAGATTCCTGGCTTTTAGCTCTGTGGATGTCAGTGGACACCACTTCCTTCTGCATCAGTGTATGAGTAAACAGAATCAAGAGAGCACAAATGAAGCACGAAGTGGGACTGTACACAATAGCACAGAATGGATTAGCCACGAAAACAATTATTTCTAATTCTTTCAGACACACTGTGATTGCAGCTCAAAATCATATTGGAAACTGTTAAGATAGCAACTCATGCTTTTGAAGAGATAAAACTTTTGTTTGTACTTCTCCTTATACTTACTCATGGCTATGTTAGGCCTTCTTTGCAGAAGAGAGATGAGCTTAAGATAATATCATAGGAGAGGGTTTATTGCCATCAAAAGCATAAATAAGTAAAGCCACAAACATGTAGAGGTGTTTTTAAGCAGTGAGGAAGAAGATCCCAACATAAGAATGGGGGAAATTTCGACAGTGAAATCCAAACGGCCAATCAATATGTAAAAGTTTAACTTCTTTTAAGAAAGAAAAGGAAATAGAAATTAAAACACCAGGATCATCATTTTTGTCGAGCTCAGGAATACATAGATTCAAATAACAGCGCGAGTATTCCCTGAGCTACCGGGGAGCGTCCTGCATTGTGGGTGGGAACATAAGCGAGTGCGACTATGAACACAAATCCTTCCCAAGGGGAAATTTAGAAAAGGTCAGACATTGAAGAAAATCTTCAAAAGTAGCCATGTGACTGAATTTCAAAGAAGCAACTTAGATTTCATGCAGGTTCCTTGCACTTCTAGGATAGAAGGGCCTAGCAAAGCCTGACGGGTTTGACCACTGACTTCTACCTTGCATAGATTTACTGACCTGCTTCCTCTTGTACACTGTACTTCTCTTCCTTGTCTGCAAAAGATGACTAAGGCATGCATACAACATCTAATTTGCCAACAGTGACGAATATCTTTAAACCAGTGCTCCGTTGAGTACGTAAAACTAATTGCTTTCTCTGTATTTGTCAGGAAAATGCATTTGACAACTGAAGGCAAAGTATAAGCTACCAACAAGCTAACTGGTATACCCCAGCCCCCGATCACCTGCTTAGGTATTTCTAGGGGACTGGAACTTTTATTTCTATAAAACAAATTTACCTAATACATATTAATGACATCATTGGTCAATGGAAATGATTTAGAAACTTACATTTGTAATTTTGTGATAGAAATGATATTACCATTGACATGGCAACATTGCGAAGTCTGGCTTGCTGGCCTGCTGACTGCTGTGAGGTGAGGACACTGGGAAGGGGTTCCGTCTCTCTGTCTTCTGTGTGGCTTTCTCCGGCCTCCTTTTTCTCTTCAAAGGCAAGCAGTGAAGTCTTGAGCTCCTTTCTCTAACAGCTTGCCATAAACCCTAAGCTGGTGCTCCCCTGACTTTTCTTGTAAGAGTTGGTCATCGAGCAATTCTCTGACAGTAGATCATAACACTCTCATTGTACAAAAGGTCCTGCCCTATACCCTGATGAAGAAGTAGCTCATAGAATTGAAGAGATAGGCCTTGGAGTGTTTTCCCTGCAGGCTGGCTACCCCTGGATCACAATCTTCTTGTCTGGTCGCATTCCTACACATTAGTACATTCTTCATGAAACCCAAGGGCTATGTGCTCTACTACTTTGTCATAGCCCCAGCCCCATGAAGCATTTCTCCCCATTTATGTATTGATACAGGGTCTCATTACACAGCCCCTACTTATGGTGATCTTCCTGTTTTCAGCCTCCCCGTTTCAGGATTATAGGTGTGCACCACCATGCCTGGACTCAGTCACCAGCTCAGTGCTCCAGGAGGCAGGGCCAGCATGGCATGTTGGACTGGGGATTGAGCCCTGGTCCTTGCATTTGCCAAAGCAGGTGCTCAGCTATCCCACAGGCCCTAGCCCCATATAACTGATGAAATAAATTTACTGTGCTTTTCTTGTATCAACTTATCTTTTGTTATGTAGTGTTAGCCATGGCCTTATGATGAGGCAGAAACTGTGTCAGCGAAAGAAGGCTTTAAACAGTGTTCAGTCCTCAAGTGATTGAATTGTTGTTAAACGCATGACCGCCCTCCTGAGTGGCAGAAGTGATAGCTATTAACGAAAGACATCAAGAAACACGTTAATAAGAAAATTAAATCTGGTTAAATTATTTTCTCCATAGACAGACAAAAATAATTTATAATTACTTTATTTCTTTTTCAAAATACATATGAAACAGTAAAATTATATTTCAAGTGCTTTTCCATTTTCTTTTACAAAAGTAATCATAAACTATGCTTCATAACAGCTTTGAGGTTTCATTGTTACATAATTCATCTGAACCGGACGACTATGTCCACACGTCCTAAAGAAGACATCGTAAAAAGACTGCAGTGTGTAGTATCTTCTAAAGGTGGCTGCAGGACATTTGTGCGAAGTGATACAATTATAGCTATCAAGTTTCACAAATGGCTGGTTACCATGTACAAAAGCCAGAAACATGAATTTCAAAAGATTTTAAAATTTCTCTTCTACGTTTATGGAAGTCCGAGATACTGATTTCAATAATGGCTAAGTATGAAATCACAAACTTCAGTTAAAAAGTCACCTTATAAACAAAGACCAAAGGGTACAAAGAAAGATCAAGTACACTGGGCCCAAAATATTGGCTGCCATGCGTGAATATGAATTTTAGCAGTCCACGCCCGTACAGAATAACTTGGCAAGTATCTATTTGTGGGGGAGTTGTAATTATACCATGCACGATGGGAAGCAGTTCCTTCTCATGTTGACTTTGTCAATCTCCCTCCTGAAAGGAAGACTTCACTTGTGTTCTGAGTTTCTCCGCGTTTGTAGGCTAACTTAATTGCGTCTCTCAGTTGGAAGCCTCAGCAAGTTAATGTTAATGACAGAACTTCGGTACCTATGCAGTGATTGAGTCTGCAAAGCTTCACACTGGAGGGTACTGTGTTTTCTAAATGGGAAGCTTACAGGATATTTTAAAAGACAAAAAGGCCTAGATCTGTAAGGAAATCCATGGAGTGGTTTACATAAACACAAACAGAAGAAACCATGCAATTTTTATAAAGAATGAATATTTGGTCTGTATGCAATCTTTGTGATTATAGTTATTTGGGGGTCTACGAACTTCACTTTATAGTAAGATCATGCCAAATATAATTCCAAGTATTGATGTCCACATGGAGGGAATAAAGAATCTTTTAAAGGACTTGATAAGAATAAATAGCCAATAAGCTTCCAATACTGAAACTGCTTCTCTTAGTAATTATTGTCGCACATCTGTCATACACACTGATACTCCAAAGCTCTGTTGGTAGTGCTACCAATCAAATTCAGGGGCACTTTACCACTGAGAAAGACCTCCTCCCCAGCCTGTTTCAATTTTATTTTGAGACAAGAGTATTGTTAGGAATCTAAATAGGTTAAAAACTCAGGTGCTCTTGCCTTAGGCTCCTGAGGAGCTGGGGTTATAAGCACGGACCACCATGCTCAGCAACAAGTGATTTTGGAGGGAACCAAAAAGCAAAACTTCAGAATAACATGGATCATTTTTACCCACTGGTGCTGAGATCAAACAGAGATTTCAAAGTCCAGGTGAGATTTCAGGGAGATTTATTGGTGAGTTGAGATTTAACTATCTCCATGGAAATGTGCCTGTTGATAGTCAGTGCTTTCTAGTGTCTCAGAAGGGTAAAAATAGAATTAATGTAGTCAATTCTTCCTGATGAGAGTACGTTTAAATCATCTCTGGTATAAAGAAGTCTATCCTTTCCTTTAAGTATCTTGGCTTTTTCTTTCAATCACTGTTTCTAGTATTGAAAATGTTTGCATTCAATAAATCATTAAGCCCATCTCAGCCTTTAATTAAGTACTTTGTTCACCACGTCTCTGCTGCTTATTTTCATGCTACCAAACCAAACCTGGGTTTCCTATCTTCACGCTGAGCATGGTAAAATGAAAATGATTTTACTTTGATGAGAATACACTTCGAATCAAATATCTGGTGCCAGTGTTCAAACACACATCTTTTTTGCTTAAATGTTAAGGTAGATAACAAGCAATTATCAACGCATCCTTAACTAAATTACCACTCACTTTCACAGAATATTCAGTAAGATTCAGTAAATATAGAAATCTTAAAACAAAATTCTTACCTAAGAGGGTATCACTGAATAACATGTTGGAAGGAACATTTTATTTAATTAACCATTTCCCACTTACAATACAAAATTCATTTTCTTCAGCCCTTAAAGCAGGTTCAGCTGAATTATATCCTGAGCCGTGTCTCCAAGTAACTATTAAATGCTGTGTCCTGGAGATTTGGGAACAATGTTAGAGGATGTATTGTTCACTCAAAGTTAAAATACAAAAGGAGTTTTAGAGTGCACCTCAATATCTGTGCTGCAACATCTTTGCTTGACTATCAGTTATGTTATTCCTCCACATGACATTACTTTCTATTCTTCTATATCATTTTATGACAATACATTTTTAGTCTAAAGATTATAAAAGGTAAGAACAATTTAAATAGCCTTGGACAACTTGAAATGCTTTAAGATGTAATTGTGAAGGATACAGATTTCCACATTTTCTTTAGAGAGTCTGAGGACTATCTTAAACCCTTATTAATCCAAGTTTTCTTTTATAATTATTAGTTAGTCAAATTATTTGGTTGTCAATAACAACCGGTATAGCAAAAGAAAATAAATCAGGTCACTCGATATCATGAACATAGATGTTCTTAAATAACATCAAGTCTTTTCATAAAGGTAAATAAATTGTCATGTGTTTACTATTAAGATTTTGTAGCCCTTTATTTGTAACTGTGTTTGGTTATCCATCTCATTCTGAAATGAGTCATATTTTCCTTTATGGATAGTAAAGTTGAGTGGGCTTTTCACTTCTTTTTCAAGTAATCTTTAAATGAAAGCTTTATAATACTGACAGCTCTCTCTCTCTCTCTCTCTCTCTCTCTCTCTCTCTCTCTCTCTCTTTCTCTGTATTTGGCACAGGGTCTCACTACACAGCTCAGGCTCATAGTGATCCTCCTGTTTTCAGCCTACCCAGCTCTGGGATTACAGGCATGAACCACCACACCAGTCTTGGTGGCATGGCATACAGTTCTGGGTATTGAACCCTTGTGCTTGTGCTTGCCTAAACAGGTACTTAGTCCACTGAGCTATCTCGCTGGCCCTGACAGCTCTTTATTGAGTGCAAAAATCTTAAAATAACATAAGGGAAACATTATAGGAGAAGAAATACAGTTCTGACTGTCAATTAACTATCACAAAGAGATTGAAATATATTTGCTTTAATATAAAACCTGAGTCAGTATTGATCAGCTATGAGTTCCCTGCAGTAACTAGAACATGCACTATCTGCTGAACTGTCCCAGAAAGTATGTGGCTCTCAGTCCACAACACTGTGTCCCTGGCACTGTTCTTAGTGACTTCTGCCATTGGACTGTGACTATTTCAATACTGTGGATTTTACATGTAAAGTACCAGGAATACAATGAGCTGAACTATTAAACTTGTCAAGAAAAATATTAGGAAACTGGTGAGAAAAAGAAGGAATTGTCCCCTTAAGAACCAATATTGATTAGAAAATATGTCATAACATTTGTGAGGACAACAACATGCAGTGTCTCAACTATTGCAAATGTACTACTGACATATTTTGAAACTCTCATGTTGTTATCTCTTATTAAAAGTAATAAAAATTAAAATAAAAAAGAAGGAATTGTTCAGTTTCATGGAAAGATTATATAAAGGTAAGAACAACAACGAAACTCAAAAGTTTAACGAATATCAGTGTTGCTATGCTAATGAATCCATATTTCATCTTTTACATACCTTGTTTAAGACCCTGAATAAGTCCCTGAAATTAGGTATTCATTACATACCTGGACTACAGCTTCACACTGTGTCAATACTGTCACTGAGACCCGATAGCCCACATAAATAAGTGGAGGATATTTCTAACATCAAACTTTATGTTAAACACTGGAAATATTTCATCTTCAATCACAAGAAGAAAGATGATAACTAATGTGTTTATGTATGTGTAGAATGAGGGTAGGCTGTGTTCTATGTGATAGGGTTACATTTTCATCCTGTCACTTGCCCTGTCTAATGATCATGTCTGATCAATCTGGGAGGAAACGTCCATCACACAGTACATGAAAGATGAGCTGTGAATTTCTTCCCTTTAATCTCTTTCACAAGATTCATGAGTACTCTGACGCTATGAGTCTACTCTGATCCCTAAGAAAAGGTTTCAAGGTTTAAAAAATTATTATAAAAAGGTATCTTAATCTATAACCTTCAGATTTAAATATTTTTTCATCACAAACGTTGGCTTTTACTCCTTACAAAACAAAGGAAAGCATACATTTTTAAGGAGGAATAAGAAGTCCTTAGAATATGTTTTGGCCTTTCTTTCTTATTCTTTTTTTTTTTTTTTTTTTTTTTTTTTTTTTTTTTTTTTTTTTTTTTTTTTTTTTTTTTGGCTTTTTGAGACAGCTATGCAGTTCAGGCTGGCCTTGAGCTCACTTTTGTAGCCCAGGCTGGTCTTGAACTCACACCGATCCTCCTGCCTCAGCCTCCCCAGTGCTGGGATTACAGGCATGCGCCACCATGCCTGGCTGGCCTTTCAATATATATTATCTCACATAGGCAATGAAACTTTTAATTTATGTTATGCTGTAGCTGTACCTATTCATGAAAGAATTGTCTTTAGAAAATTTTAGATCATAAATTTTGTCTTCCTTGGATGGTTTTTCCCCATGAAAACAAGGACATCAAAAATTGTCAGTCCCTTGGCCCTGGTAGCAAATGGTTCTCTTCAGCTTGCAAAGGTAGCCGAGTATCTTCAAGCAGGTTTCTCATATTATTTTCAATGAGAAACAGCTACAAAGAGTTGTTTGCATTAAGACAGTAGAAGCTTTTTTGAAAAATTTCAGGAAGAACTATTTGCCTTTCAAGTGTGTTTACTTCTTAATTAACAGTGCTTCCGTCCTTATGGGAGTGCCAGAAAATGAAATATTCATGGCTTCTAAGGTTTCACTTTTCAAAAATAGGAATGAGCAATTTATAAAAATAAAATTTTCACAATTGGCAATAAAATGCCCTCATCCTGATGAATTTGTTCTCATATTCCAAGTGCAAATGTTCTTGCCCCTTCTAAAATTCTGGTGTTGGAATAAGGTTGAAATATGTACCCTCTGCTGTGCACATCTCTACAGGAAACTTGGGGAAGTACAACGTGGGTACCTTCGCACTGGACCAAAAATGAGACATTAAAAAGTTGACCTGACTTAAAAGAAAATGTACTGTGAAGACATTTGCATAGTTTTTACATCTAGTGGCCAGATCCTCCATCCTTAGGAAGGAAAATGTCTTTCTTGAAAGAACTGGAAGTCTGGACCTTTAAACCTCACTTGTTTATTTTTACTAGATTTTGTGGAAACTACTTATGGGATAGCCTATAGCTTGCTGGAAAAGAGCCACACTTTGCTTGGGAAAACCCCTTATTTCAAGGATAAGCTTCTGCTTGCTTGGAGTCACCATTACTGCCTATTATCTAAGCGACAGTGACACAGACTGTTCTGTGCCACCGTCGGTGTCTGTCACTCTGATCTGCTGGAAATACAGGATTTGCATGGCAGTGGCAGGTCACACATACAGGTCATAGAAGTCAAGTACCTCACAGACAGAAAGAGTGAATCTCTGGTTCTACTCACTTCGCAATACCAATACTTCACACGAGATTATGAGACACTTTAAAACATCAGGTAACAGCCAACCGATGTTTGAACCTTAATGTGACAGACAGTATAAAATAGCAGCTGGAAGAGCCCACCCTTCACCTTCTAACTTCTAAATACTAAATTTTGACCTGACACGATTCTTTAAATTTTCAGACTTATCTGTATTCTTTTATTTTACAGAACAATGTTGAGAGATAACATTTTGAGATTGGCAGACCTAAACCTCACCAAGAAAAGAGTATTCTGAGAATGAAAGTAAAGCTATTATCAGATACACAACATGAATGTGAATTTGCCCAGGCTCCACACTACGTATGAAGTTGGAAGTGTCCATGACAGTGTGTGTAGAGCCATGCACACAACGGAAAATGCACAAGTTAAAGCAAAAGCAGAAGCACACACATCTGACACACTGCTTTATACAACAGCAGCACAAACTCTATTTAATTTTAAATCTATATTGATTTCTCTTTAAAAAAAAACTTCATTTCTTCGCCTATGCAAACAATGACATTTTCGAACTCTCTTTGTGCTAATAGATGTACAACGTGAAGGGTTAAAACACTTTATGTAACTAAGGACTACTCATATTTAAGTAAAAAGTATCAAGATGTTCAAAGTTTAAAACCAGACAAGAAGGTAAATGAAAAAAAAATTCCACATCAGGTCTGTTCATTTCGATATGAATATATGTCAAATGACGAAGTCAGACCTTCCACTTTTTTTTTCTCAGATCCGAGAGGTTCATGGTCCTGGCTCCTTCATTCTGGGTCTGTATTAGAGGCATCATGGTGTGGAAGGTGGTTTTGGAGAGGAACATGATCCTTGACTATCAAAACTGGTGGCCCGGCCAGGTAGCTGAAAGACAGTAATTGTTCTATTTTCCAGTGCGTAAGAGTAACACAGTAGGTAATTGTAGTTCCCTTGTAAGACTGACTTTTTACCCACCACCTACCAATCAGAAGAGGCGAGGTCTGTAACTCCCCAGCCTGGAACACTTACCTTTGCAGGTTGGATGAGAGGACACGAATGGTCAGGGGTGGACGCCGAGCATGGCACATGGATGGGACGCAGAGCAGCACTCTATGGCAATGATGTATGACAACAGAATAATTTCATACTTCATGATAGAGTTTTAATGCTTTTGATAAGATCATGGCTTACTATAGTGAAGGCATCTGTGAGGCCAGGGCAACACGAGGAGGTTTGCACACGCACACAGCCTGCATTCCATCGGTCCCCAAGCAGGAAGTGATTCCCCAGTGCTGGGGATTGAACTCAGGTACCGCCAAGCCGTAGCTGTAGGCAGGATCTCACTAAGTTGTCCAGGCTGGGATCAAACCTGTGGTCCTCCTGATTCTACTTTCTGAGTTGCTGGGCTTATGAGGTGACTTTTAAGGGAGGTAACGGATGAGAGGAGAAAGAGTGAGTTTGGGGAAATGGGAGCTGTGATTGAGGAAGAATAATTCCTCACGATCCTTAAATATTTGTATGTGCTTAAAATGCTCCATCAATAGAATAAATATTCTGTTATCCAGGCAGCAGTAATCAGATCTTCCCAATGACAGTGTGGGCTGCCTTACTGTTAACCAGCTCTCGAATAACTCTTTTCTTGAATTTATTCTTTCTCTGGCAAGAATACACCATGACAGGATGGCTCAGTGGTCTAAAGCGCCTGCTTAGGAAAGCTTAGGCGGCTGCAGGGACCGTGGTTTGATCCCCAGCACCACATGCTATGCCAGCCCTGCCCTCAGGGCAGGCTGAGCCAGCCATAAAAATAGGTGAATAAACAAACAAAAGTTCTGAAACAAGAAAATAAAATAAAATAAAATAAGAATTAAAAAAAAAAAAAAAAAAGAATACAGCATGACATATTGCTATTCTCCACAGCGAGGAATCCAGCTGGTCCTTAGGGCCAGTCCCCGTGTGCATGTGGCCCATGGATGTGGGAGTGGGGATCAGAAGAAAGGGGGTACTTGCTGCAGAATGGACAACTGTGAGGACTTCCAGTCCCACCGGCCCTCTAGTACTCAGTGATCACAGGATCTGGTCGCTCTTTGCGATGCCCATCTCGGAGCTTCCTCATCTCCCTGAACGCCCACGATGACTGAAAAGTGCTTGTGTTGTTGCTCTCGGATACAAACACACGGGAATTCCAGAGGCCGGTTCACAGGATAAACATGCAAGGGCTTAGTCAGCGCTTCTCAAGAATGAGGGGCTACAGGTTCTGCAGACCCTTCCTCCACATGGGTTAAAATCTGTGCTCCCACCACGTCCTTTCTTCTTGCCACACCCCACAAAGTCCACAGGGACAGTGACCTGTTCAGAAGGACAGGGGCTGGGTTCTGTGGGGCTGCTGCCTGACCAAGATCTAACTCCCTCGTCTCGATCCTCACAATTGATTTTCAGTTTTCTAACAAAAGAAAGGATGACAACGAACAAAAAGAGGAGAGCCATGGAAATGATGGTGATCAACGGCAGGGAATACTGTACGCAACGGGCGCTGTAAAGTACTCAGTAAATCTCGAGGACTTCAGAGAATGGGCCTGACTACGTAGCAAGCGCTCTGGGGCAAAACACCGTGTGACTGGGGATCTCTCTCTCTCTCTCTCTCTCTCCCCTCCTCCTCCTCCTCCTGTCTCCTCTTTCCCCTTTTTCCTCTTCTCTTTCTGTTTCCCCTCTCCTCTTTCTCTTCTCTCTCTTCTTTAACCTTCTCTCCTCTCTTTCCATTCTTTTCTGTCTGCCCTCTCTCTCTCCTCTCTTTTCTCCTCTCTTTCCTGTCTCCTTTCTCCTCTCCTCTCTCTTCTCTCTCTATCCTCTCTTTCCTGTCTCCCCTCTCTCTCCTCTCTCCTCTCTCCTCTTTCTCTTCTCTGTCCCCTTTCTCTCCCTCCCTCCCTCCCTCCCTCCTTCCCTCCCTCCATTCTCTTTACATTACATTATGAAGTCACATAAAGGCTTGGGAAATTCCTGTGCACACAGGTAGCAGGGACAACAGTTTACCTCTGTCACCTGCACATTCAGTGCTCATCAAATTTTCTCTGCACTGTCTTTAGTAACACAGCCAAGGGCAAGCTTCTGTGACTAAGGCAACACTGAGATCAGGTCCTGCTGGCCTTTAGCCAAGCACGGTGCACAACTTTTCTGCTTCTCCAAGCCAGTGCCCAGTGCCCGAAGCAGAACCAGAATCTTACCCTGGGGAGGTGGTGAAAGTGTTACTCTCTTACTGCGTCACGCTCCCGTTGGTGAAACGCGTACCATCCTTCATCTGCTACTTATCCTTCTGTGAACCTGCATTCCCGCTAAGTTCATCGGTCTGCATAAATTGCTCATGCTATGACTCTTCAGGAGGCTCCAGATGTTATCTTTTGGAAAGAAAGCCATTTTCCCTGGTGGCATGTACAGTGTCCTGCAGACTGACAGCTAATGTCAGCACTAGAACTCCTGACAGAAAATGGGTCCTGCTCTTTCCCCTGGCTGATATTAATAATAATCATAATAAGGGCCAACTATGCCATTTCTTGTGCCAAGTCCTGAGTATTCAGCATTGCTTTAACCTTGCTCTGATTTTACTGCGACCACACAATTCCAGCGGAAACTCAGAGAAATAGAGCAAGTCCCACAAGATCCCACGGCATCCACACAGCAGAGCCAGGCCTTGCATCAGGTAAGAGTGTCCCACAGTGTGTCGCGTCCTGCTCGCTCTTCTTCACGGGGGTGAGAGCAGAAGGGGCATGTGTGTCCCCTACAAAGACGCGCTGTGTTAGGTGGGAGCGCCTCACTCTCTCTAAGGATTCTTAAACGGAAGCCTCTCTAGGTAAGGTGACTGACCTTATACAAAGAAAGGCGCTCGACTCTTGTTTCCACCTAGCAATGCGCTTACTGGGTTGCTTCACGAGTCAGCGGTGTAAGTATTCGACTTCCGTGAATGGAATGATACCTTTTCAGTATTCATGGCCTGCTGTCCAAAACTTTGGAGGCCCGGCTGGCCATGGTGCCATAATCTAGTAAGTGCAGCTATTTTGGAGCTGGAGACAGGAGATTTGCAAGTTTGAGGCCAGCCTTGACAATTTAGTGAGCATCTCTTTCACAATAAAATTTTAAGAAGGCTAGAGATATGACCCAGAGCTATGTACCTGTGTAAGTTCAATCCGTAGTACCACACATGCAAAAAAAAAAAACCAAAAAAAAAAAATTAATAATAATAAAAGCAAGCAAACAAGCAAATAAAGAAAGAAATCTGAAGCCTAGAATACATAGTGAATTTAAACACTCTTGGTACATACAAAACTTTGCCCCGTGGATGACAGGCACTACGAGAGACAAAAGCACAAGCAAGCTTTAGCAGGTGAATGCGTAGAATGCCAGGGAAAACTTAGCAGAAAGGTGATCCTTAAGCCAAAGAGGTGGTACGGAGGGTGGAGGCAAGGAGGTTGGGTGCTCACCTCCAGCAGGGGGTGCCAGTGGGTGATGGGCTTCCGGTGGTAGGCCAGCATCTCATGCCAGTGGTCGCGCCCCAGGCCCTCCGCGTCTATCCCAGTTCTGCACACTCCTATGACCTCATTATGTCCCACCCTAGGGTTTGCAGAATATCATGTTTTCATCTCCAATATTTAAGATACACAGAACCTCACCCAAATCAGTAGAATTTTCAGCATACCATTAAAACACCTTCATCTCCAGTATTTAAGATACATAAAGCCTCACCTAGATCAGTAGAATTTTGAGCACACCATTAAAAAAGTAGCTCTTCGGATTACATAGACTACGGCACCCCCTGCTAGCATTTGTGTTGATATTTTCTGCATTTTAGATAGTGATTGTTCATCACGACTCAAAAACATGTAGTAGTAAATTCCAGAAGTAATTCGTGAGTCTTAAGTAACTTTTAATGTAACACAGTGCTATAAGTTTTCTATTTTTGAAATCTTATACTGGGCTTAATGTATAAGTTAAATTTTATCAAAGGCATATATAGGTATAGGAAGAACAGGTGCACATAATGCATATTTTTCTCGACTTCAGTCTGCTGCAGTATGCACCCCCCACCCCCACAGCTGGGAGGGATGACTGTATACTACATCTGGTCCAATGAGCAACTGTAATAAAAGTACTAAACAGTGACAATGTTCAAACTGAATTTGTTTTACATGCGCACACACCACTTCAATACTCTGCAACGGGGGCGCCTTTCATAACCCTGCAGGTAGGGTCCATGCAAAGCAGCCCAGGAGCCCTTGCCTACAGGTTGCACTTCTGTCTTGGCAGTGGGCCTGTTACGTGTACATGATGCTAACACACAACCTAAAGTTCTATAACGGTCTTTAGATTTCACACCAAGAACACAGTTTCTTTCCCATCTTCTTGCGTAGTTATCTCTAAATGCCATATCAGTATATGTAACTGCTTGTGCTACGGTTAACCAGGGCAGGGCTACGGTCCATCCCAAGTATTTGCTTTATCGAAGGAAAGTACTATCAAGGCCATGCTCCTGTTCTCTCTTCGTGTCCTGCTTTTACAGTAACAAATCAAAACCACCAGCAGCTGCTAGGTTGGAGGGCTTACCACGGCCAGGTGGTGTCTAAGAAGCTTACACGTGCCAACCGCCAAGGGCACGAGCATCACTGCCACGGCCTCCTTAGGTAACTCAGCTAAGTGCTCTGCAGCTTGGATCCGCGGTACAGTGATCAAGCCTGACCTCGCGCGCCTGAGAGCGGCCGGAGGCAGGACTGGCCTTGGGACGGCAGGCTCAAGCATGTGTGCGCTAAGCTGCTTCTTGTGAGCAGAATGCAGCTGAAAGGAATTGCAGAGGACAAGCTGACAGATGTCCCTAAGGACATGTTTGACATGATTTTAGAATGTCTTTATTACTTTCTTATCACTAACGCAGGTTTATACTTTGTACAGTTTCCCTCAATAAGAAATTCCCCTAGCAAGCATATTTTGGGAGTAATGTTTTATCAGCCTCTTTTACGTATTACTAGGATCTATTTACTCAAAATTGCTTGGGTGCCTGATGTGCAGTTGTATCTGCCTGCCCACACTGCTGTGAGAAGCCAGTAAGGGTTGTGGATAAAGCCAAGCAAGATTACTAATGAAATATTTACAACCTTAGAGTTTGACATATGACCTAATTTAAAATCATTACAAAATAGTTTTTCTTTGATGCAGATCACTTTAATTTTAGTCCCTCAGTAGTTCTGAGCCAGAGAATGGACCTTTAAATTCCCAGGGTTTCAGGGTCACAGTTACTGCCATGTCCTAAGAGGAGAACCCAGACACTCTTACGCACGGTACCAGCTGCATCCTTGAGAAAAAACAAAAATGAGCCTCTGTTTCTATGCTAAGCCTTTTGTAGGTAAAAGATGCAGTGTATTTTCCCAAAAAAGTTTGTAAGTACAAAGAGCAAAGTGATAAAAAGGAGCACAGAGTGTGGACTGAGTAAGAGCTCGGAATCTCCAGGGAGGCTCAAGGTCAGAGGCGGCAGACAGCGCAGAAGCGCCTGGCACTGTTCCCAGCTGGGTGGTGAAACAGGGAGGGTGAGGTGCGACGTGAGGGCGCTCAGACAGGGAAGAGTGGGGGGGCAGGGCTGGGAGCTGCAACCGGAAGACCTTGCTTGTGCTACTGAGGGACCTGCAGCGCATCTTATGAAAGGGGAAGTAACTAGAAGCAGGAGAGCTGGAAACCCGCCCCCCAAAAGGAATGTTTTATGGCTGCTTTGAACCCTTCCGGCTGTCTCCCTCTGGCCACGCTTCCCCTTGGCTATCCATAATCGTCACCCACAGAGGCCAGGACCCTATTGTGGCTGTGCCCTATGCTGTCCTTTGACAAATGCGAAAAGTGAACCCCCAAGAGATGACGGACCAGGATTCTCCACGGTCGGTCGGCTAATGCTTCAGCCTCACTGTGCTAACTGTAGCCTGTTATTACCGCAGTAAGACCTCAGGGTGGCGTTTTCCACAGTGCATTCCCCTCCACCTGAGGACCTAGTCTCACACCTGGCTCAGGCGAGATGACTTGGAAGCCAAGCTAAAAGAAACCCCAAGACTATAGACAAAGAAACGAACTGCGGATACATATTTTCCCTCCTATAAATTAAAATGGTCGGAGTTCCAAGTCACTGCAACGCTGAATCCAACTAGCACGCTACTAACCACGGCTGCCCCTCTGCAGGGAGAGACCCCGTACCTGTCGTAGTCCATGACTGCAATGGAGAGGCTGACCTGGTCCACGTTCTCGGGAGGGATGTCGAAAATGATGGCCTCATTGTACACAGGGTTGAGAGTGTTTTTCTTTATCGTTGTTTTCCTTTTCTTTAATCTTTTACCCTCACACATCAGAGACACTTTGACATAAGGATCTAGAAGTGGGAAGATAACTTTGTTAAAAGGAAAATATTTGTACAGAGCACAAATAAAACTAGCAATAAATACTTTAGGATTACTAGTTTGAGATTGGAATGACTTATTTGGGGGCCAAAGATTCTCTCTAGGACTTCTTATCTTAAAGGGAAGCAATTAATCCTGGATAAACTAAACAAAGATTAGACTGATCCCACTGTTTTTAATATAGCAGCAGAAACTACCTAGCTTATGAAGAGCTGTCCCTGAACTATTCCATCTTTTGGTCATGGCTATTTGAGGAGTCATTCTGTGAGAAGTTACTTACAGAGGTTGTAATCAGAACGATAATAATTATATTTGAGGTACTTTCCTGTGAGATGATTTAAGAAAAGAAGCTTGGGAAAGATGATACGTAGCTGAGTCTGCATGATCTCAATGAGGAGAAATTAAAAAGGAAAAAGTAAACGATATTTGGAATATTCCTCTCTTGCTGACTAAGGTGCTACAATTAGGTGTCTTTTCATTGCACTCCATAAGGCGTTTGAGTTGCTTGATAAGGAGCTTGGATTGAAGAAACAATCACTACAAAAAAGATGAATAAATTTGCTGCAATATATGATGCAGAGGCAGTGTTTATTTTATGATGTTCAGAAAGAGAAGTCCGCTATGGTATTATCCATGTGTCAGTTGGAAAGAAAAAGAAAAAATTAGCAGGCTATATTTTCATGTGCCCAAGACACCAAGGAATTGTTAACAAGTTCTTCCCCAGCTCATTGAATTCCTACCTTCTTACCCTTACTATCTTCTATTTTAAGAAGAAAAAATAATTACAGTGTTCAGAAGATTTGCAGTAGCTTCAAAGCTGCCCCGTGGCTATGTGAGCTCACAATGAACACAATCCAATGTCCCCCATCGGCCTCCTTGTCCCCCCCTTCATCTTGCCACCCTCTCTCTGTTGCGTGGCCAGCGCTGTTCTCCACTCCCGCAGCAATATATTTTAATTCCCTGCCAAATAATAGTAACTTTCATTTATTAAATGTGTGGTTTTTGAACATTTCCATTGAGGAACCCAAGACATCAGGCACCTGGCAGTAGTGTTTATAAAGGACAAAATAAAAGAGCAATGCTCAAGTATGTTTACCACTCATTTTTAATTTTTCAAAGGACAGGACAAGTGTGCTAAGGAAAACGCCTCGTGTGCTAAGGAAAACGCCTCGTTGGTGACATGCTTGTGGCTGACTCTCGGGCCTGTTAACACTGGGAAGGAGGCAGTGTGTCCTCTGCTACCCCCGTCACGCCTCTGGTTGGGTTTCTCCGCTCCTGACAAGCATAATTTGCTGGTTTCTTGGTTGATTCACAGGCCTGTGGTGAGGATGAATGAGGTGGTGCTCAGGCACCGGTTTTTCTGCTGAGAAGCTTCATATTAAAAAAAAAAAAAAAGCAATCTTGCACTTAATTACAACTTTAGTGCTGTTTACTTGTCTTAAAATTTGATCTCTTCTGATACATGGGAAAAAGGGTAGAATAAAAACAATAATTTACAGAGCATACTGTTTATCTTAAGCTCTCCAACACTCACCCAAAAATGTTCACCAAACTAAGTGCAGAATTTACTGTGTGTTCCACATTTACGGACATACTATGTTTTATAAAAGTATGAAAAATATAAAAGGGGAGACATAGCGCAGTTCAAACACCATGGTGCTGGAGAAAGACAAACGATAAGACAGCTTTCTTCCCTCTGTCCCCATTCTCCAATGATGCCTGTTGGTCTTTAGGCATTGTTCCTTCATTTCTTTACACAAATACTGGCAATATAAATGCAAGTTCTAAAATCCTTTGCTCCTGCAGATACTAGCAGGACATGAATGCTTATTTCTGTGCATTGTGACATTGTGTACCCTAGAGCTCTCTTCCTATCGCAACTTAGAGCTCTGTCTTGCTTTCCATTGGGAATTGGCTTTTGTTATGAGGAAGCACAAAATTATAGTGGCTCCGCCCTACTGGCCTGCCTTACCATACCTCCACTGTTATTTGTTTAACTCAGCAAACACCTACTGCCCTCTCCACTCACCCGTTATCATTTTTCTTCAGCACCACGCCAATGCTCCCGTAATAAGTTACACATAATCTTTCACAGTGGCAGGGATGTAAGTGATAGATATGGGATATAATATGGCTTTAACTCTTTGTTATGTGCAAATTCCCTTCAAGTGTTCCTTGGAGAACCTCAAGAAATATTCTTTTAGTTTAATGATTTTGCTTTCCCCATGAATGCCAAATCTTGAGTTGGAAAGGGGGCAAGAAGGCCAACGCCCATGGTGGTCTTGGAACAGGGCTATTGCTCTGCAGATGAAGGGAAAGAAAGTTAATGTGAACATGTCTTCCTATGGGCCACAGCCTGAAGTCTAAGAGCACTCCTTTATAAATATCTGACTCACTGTGAGGAAGCAGACTATAAATTATGCGTTTCTGAGGTAGTGTTAGTTCAGTAGAGAAGAAAAATAAAGTCTCTAATGGCTAGTGAGGTTGACCACCTTTTTTCATGTGTTTATTGGTCATTTGTATGTCTTTTTTTCTGTACTAATTAAAATGAAAATTAAAAAAATTTAAGGTCAAGGTCAAAATAAGTTCAAGGTCAACCTATTGGATAGTGGTTTAAAATTTTGTAAAGATGTGTACGAAATAGACGACTCAATACATGTTAATTTGAAAGCTTTTCTACTTTTATTTTTTATTTTTATTTTATTTATTTATTTATTTATTTTTTTTGTCTTTTTGAGACAGGGTCTCGCTATGCAGTTGAGGCTGGCCTTGAGCTCACTTTTGTAGCTCAGGCTGGTCTCGAACTCGCACCAATCCTCCTGCCTCAGCCTCCCAAGTGCTGGGATTGCAGGCATGAGCCACCACGCCCGGCTAGCTTTTCTACTTTTATTGTACCCCACTGCAGTCAAATAATTCTGCATGTGCAAGTGGAGGAACATGCAGTACCTGACTCAGGAAAGTGCCCTGACCCTGCGCCAGCCCCGTGCACACCTGATGAGCCAGTGACATCCATCGCCTTCAGGTTCCTGCACTTGATGACTGTCAATGTCATGCGTCCAGCAGTTGGCAAATAACACAGGGAAAACATGATCTCACCCAGGTCTATGCTTTCCTAGAAAGACATTCAGTAATGTTAGCAGTGGCAAACACCCAGTGCTGCAAGCAAACCAAAAGGGAAGATCACGAGTGAAGAAACTGTTAGTGGAATCTCAGAATGCCACTTTCATTAATTTTACCAAACATGCGGATCACATCACAGGAAAGCTATTCTGAAGGAGGAGGAAGCCAGCATGTCCCCTGCTGCTCATTTGCCATCTACACTCCTGTGGAACAAGGATCCCAAGTTTACCACAAAGCCAGCTTGCTATCTCTCCACTCTCTCCATCACCTCCACAGGCCAATTCATCAGCAGATGGCACCATAATTTGCCCATAGCCTTGAGCCAAAAGACATGCAGATAAGCAGTCGTTTTCTTCTCCTCCCTTACCTCTGCGACACAGGCGGGTCCTGTTAACACTATACAAAAACATGAGTGACTGCTTTTCCTCTCTGCTGCTACCACACAAGCTACCATTATTACCTCTTGGCAGGACGACTTTCCTAACCTCTGAAATTCCATCAGGAGTTCATCTTCAACAGCAGTCCAAGTGGCTGCGTATGAAAGGTAAATCTGCTGGTCACACTGTTTTCCTCAAACTGTAGTGGAATAAAATTCAAACTCCTCCCCCCAGTATAGAAGTAGAATAACTGTCAGTCCTTGTGTGCTACCTGGGGAGATTCCTGATTTACACCTCTGTCCTGGTGTGAGCGTCTGCTGTCTCTTTCTCCACCCTTCTATGTGTCTTTGTTGAGACAATCTTAAGTCACAGCCACAGGACCAGCCATCTCGGCCCCACCTTTCTTTATGACTCACCAATTCTAATGCAGATACAAAGCCTTTCTACTGTCATACAAATGAGTGGAGTTTGTTCCTGCTCCTGGGCTTTCACTTTCTTGGAAGGACTTACATTGGGAGGGCTGAGTTCTCACCAGTAGTTCTTTGCTTTCTCTGTCTTTGATGAGGCTTTCCTGCTTACTCCCTCTAAGGAAGCCCCCTTCCCACCCACACTCCCTACTGTCTGAACCTTCGTTTTCTTGCCCTTCGTCACTCACTGGAATAATCATGTTGGAGGATTTCTTTCTTTCTTTTTTTTCATTTTCTATCTCATCCAAGACGAAGAATTCCTGGCTATCTTTCATAACCTAGTAAAAGACTAGGTATATAGCTGTTCTTTCATAACTATTTTCTGAAGAATGAATGTATCATTTAATCTGAGTAAAAACTGACCCGCTCTGTTTCAGTTAGAAAGCAGAACTGTCCGAAGCACCCTGATTCATATTTAACTTGACTGCAAAGGTTTCTTTATTGTATGGAAAAATTAAAATGAATGGGAACAGTGGACAATTTAAGATACCTCTACCTGCCGGTCAGATAGCTCAGTGGACTAAAGTGTCTGCTGATGCAGGCACAGAGACAAGGGTTCGATCCCCACCATGCTGTTCCAGCCCCTCCTTGGGGGTGTGCTGAGACAGCGACTGAGACTGGGTGTGGTGATGCACACCTATAATCCCAGGGCTTGGGAGGCAGAGAACAGGAGGATGACTAGGAGTCCAGTCTGTGTAGTGAGACCCTGTAGACCCTGTACTAAATGCATTAAAAAAGAAAAGATGCCTCTCAAAGAGTTATTTAGAGGATATAGTCAAGTATTTCTGCTGTGTTGAACTGAGGTAACTTTGTTTTGGGGTGAAAGTATATTGCTATGGACCCAGAGAGAGGGCCTTACAATATTTCTTTCTTTTTTTTTTTTTTTTCTTCAATTTAGCAATATTGATTTTTAAAATTTATTTTATTACTTTTAATTAGAAATAACAATGTGACAGTTTCAAAACACGTTAGTAATACATTTCCAATAATTGATACAATGCATATTGTTGTCCTCATAGTAGTAAAGTCCAACACTCATTCGTGTTCGAAGTCCTACAGAAAATTGGAATAGAGGGTCTCTGTCTCAACGTGATAATAGCCATCTATGACAATCCAACAGCTAACGTAATTCTAAATGGGGAAAAATTGAAGTCTTTTACTCTCAGATCTGGTACAAGACAAAGATATTCTCTATCACCACTCCTATTCAATATAGTTCTGGAATCATTTCCAAGAACCATTAAACAAGAGAGAAAAATGAAAGGAATAAGAATAGGTAAGAGGAAGTTAAGCTATCAGTATTTGCAGATGGCATCATAATCTACTTGGAAGGTCCAAAAAACTCCATCAAGAAGCTACTAGAATTAATACACAAATTCAGCAGTGTAACAGGATACAAAGTCAAAACCCAGGGGCCTGGCAGGATGGCTCAGTGGTCTAAAGCGCCTGCTTAGGAAAGCTTAGGTGGCTGCAGGGACCGCGGTTCGATCCCCGGCACCACATGATGCATCAGCCCTGCCCTCAGGGCAGGCTGAGCCGGCCATAAAAATAAATAAACAAGCAAAAGTTCTGAAACAAGAAAAATAAACAAATAAAAAAATAAATTTTTTTGAAAAAACAAACAAAAGAAAACAAAGTCAGCACACAAAAGTCAATAGCATTCCTCTATACAGATAACAAACACTCTCAACTGAGAGAAATTAGAGAAATAAGATCTTTTACGACAGCACTGAAGAAAATGAGATACACTTTTTCCATGGTGTACTATTAATCAGCCTTACTATTACACCTCAGGTTCCAATTGATGTGATTTGTACTCCTCCACTTCTAGTCTAGAAATAGGACAGTCTACTAAGTTTGGGCATAAACTTCAGCAGTATCCAAGCTGGGGTCTGCTTCCTAGCTTTCCGCTTCCTAGCTGTGCAATCGTAGGAAATTTAATCAAGCTTTGAATCTCCCAAATGTGGTTCTCAATTTGAGTATAGTATCTGCTTCACAAGGTTAAGTGTTAAATGAGGTAACAGAGCATAAAGCACTGACCGTAGTGTCTGGCATATGGGACCCCAAAGCTTCACTCAGATGGTTCACTGTTCTTATGGCTAGCACATATCAGGGAGTAGGCACCATATAAATGAAAAGAGCTATCTAAGGAAGCATCAGTTTTCTAAGGAAAATTAATTCAATAAGTCTTATAGAACAAAGCCTCATATTTACACAAGGATCTTCTTTGGGCTGCTGGATTGCCACACACTAAAGATAATATGCAAGATGTCACAGGAAATGGCTGAGGACGAACAGGAAGAGGAACACCAACTACTAAGTAGAAGGTGGATTTTTTTTTTTTTTTTTTTTTTACTGAAAATGATAATGCTTTAGTTGTTAGACATGTGGAAGCTGCTGTGGAAGCGAAGATGCATGTGAAGGCACTTGCTCCTCAAGATCTCAGCTGAGAAGGAAGACAGTGGGCTACAGAGGGCTAAGAAAAGAAGTCCAAGTCCCCTTTTTATCTAACGTTGCTCTGTTTCTTTCCTTTGATTCAGCCCGGAGGCTGAGATTTTCTGCCATCAGCTGCCTGTTTTCTTTCTCAGTGGGCACTTTGTCCTTTCAGCTGCTGTCAATAAACACAGGCATATTTTGTTGCTCACTGCTCAAATTAAGGGATCTTTGAATGTAGAGCACGACGTCGAGTTCCACCGGAAAACACGGTGGGCGTGGTGATGGGGACACCAGGGTAGAAATCGGAGGATGGTCTTAGGCATGAAATGCTCAGAATCCAACCAGCAGGGCACCGTGTGAAAACAGAAAACAGTATGCAGACTGATCAAAGGAAATTAGCAAAAAACAAAACAAAACAAAAAAACATATTCGCAGGTCCAACTGATATTTCTACACATTATACAATCAATCTTGGAAACTCGTTATTCTATGTATTCACATAAAGTGCAGACTTATTGGCTGGAATAAAGAATGTTCAGCATGCTTAGCCCCATCTCAGAGCTCCTTGCTATGGATTTCAGTGAGGCATAATATTGAGCATCTGTTATTTGCAGACACTGACAAACACACAGCAGTGAAACTGGTGAATTGACCACGGCGTTCTAGCCAGATAAGCAGAATGTAGAAAGCACAGCTAAAGGGCACTGTCCAGCAGCTCCGCATCACAAGTTTTTCGGCCTTGTGCTTGATGTAATGGTAAGACTTCTGATTAAATATTCATGTTCCATGCATCCATAGATTTTAAGGAAGCTGGCATGAACTGGATATTTAAAAACTAACATACAGTATGCATGCACAGCAATTGTGCAACATTTTAATGTTTTATTGGATTGAATTTTCATTCAGGAAGCATGAATGTGAGCTGAAGAGATGGCCTACAATGCTCACAAGGGAAGAACATCCTCTAAGGCTAAGACTAGTACTTTTTAACTTTTAAAACAGCAGGTATTTAAGATAATTAAGAGAAGGCGACCTTAATGAAGGTCAGTGGCTGCATAACCTTGCCGACAGTATTCTCAGAAATGGGCGGTCCAAACTCAGTGGGAAGGTAGATTCTAGCTGTTCCTCTTTGTGGTCTGCCCTGCATTTCTGTGTTTTATAAGGCCATGCTGCACCAACAATCCACATTTTCTGGTACCCTATTAAGAAGCTAGAAATAAGCTGAAGGTCTCTAAAGTTGTAGCATAAATATAAGAAAATTATGTAGTAATGCTCATTTATGAAAGAGATTACATAATCTCATTCATTGCACACCTACTAGTGGTGTTTGTTTGTTTGTTTATATGTTTGGTACAGGGTCTCAATTTATGCGGCTCAGACTTGTAATGTTCCTATCTTCAGCCTTCCCAGAGCTCAGATCGTAGGCGTGCACCGCCATGGTCGGCTCAGCATGCCTGGGAGCAGGGCCGGTGCAGCATGTGCTACAGGGGCTAAATGCTCACAGAATAAGAAAGGGCAACATGTGCCAGAAAATATGGAGCTTAGCGTCATGCTGGAGGAGGTTTAGGCTACAGTTAGTCTTTTATGAGCAAAAGGCATCCAAAGACTCTGGTGATGGCACGGTGGAGGAAGAGGTCCCTGGGCTAGAAATGTCAGAGCTAAACCCCTGAATCTTCTAATACCAGTCGCCCTCCCGCCCCCAGTCATGGCAAAAATACTTGGGCTCTGTGAAGTCAAGTGAATCATACGTAAAACGGGAAGAATGGCATCAACCTTGCAGGGTAGGTTCCAAATATGTGAAGTGCCTGGTAGAAGCAGTCATTCGAAAAATAATGATGCTTATAAAGAAAATAGTACTTGAGGAACACCTCTTCCTTCAGAAAGGGCTAGACTGGGATGACAAAGGATAAGACGGGAGAGGTGAAGCAGGTGAGAGAGGTGCGGGCGGAGCGGAAGCAGCAAGGCCTGAATTCATGCATCTATTGGAAGGAAGGGTAAAGATTTATTTATTTTTTCTTTTAAATGAACTTTAAACAATTAGTTGCTTTGGTGACAGAAGTGATCCCACCTACTTAATAGCCTAAGTCTAGACTGCCTTTGACATTTTCTTTCTTTCTTTCTTTCTTTCTTTTCTGTATTTTTTAGGGAAAGTTCTCACTATTAGACTGCACGCATACTGATCCCACGTTTACAGGCTCCCAAGAGCTAGGGTTATAGGTGCACCTCACCACGTGCAGTCTCAATTAGCATCCCAGCATGCCCCAGAGGTGGGGCTGGCAAGGTAGGTCTAGGGATCAAACCCCCAGCCCCTGCGCCTGCTTGCAGGCTCTTTAATCAGCTGAGCTATTTGGCTGGCCCTCCTTTGACATTTTCTAGAGTGTGGAAAAACAGGTAATATTTTTTATCCTGCAAGAAGCTGTGCTACTGTATTAAATGAACTTACTGAGGTTGAGTCTTTCATCCTCTATACACAAAAGAATAGCCAAATTCAGACTTCCCTGTTCTGCTGCATGCAACGTACCGCAGTTATCTAATTCTTTTTTGGCCCACACCTTTCCACCAGCTGGGGAAATTGTGGACTTTGATTTTGAGCAATCTGATTCACCTCACTTGACCTCGGTATCCTTACTTAAGATGATAGCGTTTAAAGAGATTAATGTGTATCCTGGCTCTGAAACTTTGTAACTGCAAACATCAGCAAAAAGTGAGGACCACATGGAGCAGCCATGCAGGCTTGCTCAGGAATGCACAGACGGGCCCTGGCTGAGAATTTGTGAGAGCGCTGGCAGAGCCTCACAGAAAAGACTACAAAGGATGCCCCCGTGCTCCTATCTCAGTTTCAATATCAAGAACATGCCGTCGCAAAACAATGACTATGACTTCAATTTCTAGAAAGTGCGCTGGGTCAGAGAGACTCTAACCCTCACCACAAAGTCTTAAGGTTGCCTGAGAGATTCACAAGGAAAGGCCATAAAGACCAGTGGAAATATAACGTGACTTATGCTGACCTTGGATTGCCAAGAATCCCCAAACATTTTATTGATGTGTGCTTGACCCGCAGGTCTTGTGTGGAACTCCTCAATATGACACGGGTGGCCCAGCTCCCTGAATTCTCTTCTCTTTTATTTTTATGAATCTTTTGTTATGCTCCAACCACCTCAAATAACTACACAATAGTGCCAGCCCCTGTTCTAGCCACTTGGAGAAAGCTCCTAACCAAGATGAACTTTGGATCCTTCCTGGTCTCATAGGTGCTACTGGGCATGGTACTTAACATTTCAGGACATCACCCAACTCGTTGGGGAGAAGCTGGAAAATATATGTTCTAAAACACCTTGTTTTTTT
>PVJA010010913.1:0-55000 GCA_004027025.1 Myocastor coypus
GTAGGCTCGTGGACCAGATCAGTTGCCAAATGGGCTATTTGATGGGTTCGGTGCTGGAGCTTGGGTTGGAGGGGTTAAAAAAAAAAGGGGGGGGGCTGGGAAAGGGAAGGCAGGCCACGGATCCTGACCCAGTCGGCGCGCGGGCTCAGCTCCCAGCGGTGCGATTTGGGTCTGGGCTGGAACAGAAAGTTAGTCGCGGGAACACAGAGGTCGGGCAGAGGGGCGCAGGGAGCTTACCCGCGGCGGGCGCGCAGGCTCAGCTCCCAGCGGTACGATTTGGGTCTGGGCTGGAACAGGAAGTTAGTCGCGGGAACGCAGAGGCGGGGCAGAGGGGCGCAGGGAGCTTACCCGTGGCGGGTGCACAGGCTCAGCTCCCAGAGGTCTCCAGGCTTTCTTGAGGTCTCCTGCTTGCTAAAGGACCTCATTCCCTGTATGCTGGGAGGGCAGCCTCCCAGGTGTTGCAAAGGCCAAAGAATCCCATGTGCTCCACGCCTATGAATCAATCGGGGTACTTCAGCACTGACAGAATACACAGTTCCCTCAGTGTTCTACTGAATTCCATGTAACTTTCAGCCATTATGCATTTTCTGCTAGCTTCTATTTGTTTGTGACTGGGTCTTACTATGCCTCTCCAGGCTGCAAACACTCCACTCAACCTTCTGAGTTAACCAGTAGATCTTTAGGTACAATTTGCTGCTCTGTGAGGGCTCTCTGGATTTATGGAGATTGGACAAGGGTCTTTATTCTTAACCACTAGCCTTGGGCAATGGATCTTTAGTAGGCTGCTGTTGTATCAATTAATCAACAGTTCTGTGTACCTAGAGTGATCAAGGTGACATTCGCAGGCTTGGAGTTAGGTACTCATGAAGAGAACAGAAGGAGTCCCTGTCCTAGTGGAAGAGAGAAACAGGAAATGAGGTAGATAGTGACTGTGTCGTAAATCCTAGGGAGCTCTTGCAGACTCAGGAAGGCTTCCCAAAGGAAATGATACCTGAACCAAGACAATGATAATATTGCCAATAATAATAATGATAATAATAAGCAGAACACTGACACCAATAATAAGAGGTGGTACCAACAGCAAAGGTAGACTAAGGACTTGAGACCTGTTAAGCTGTGAGTGGATTATCAGAGAGTGCATAAATTCTTGTTTCCAAAAACATGCTTCCCAGTAACAACAAAGGTTCAGGCACGGTGTTAGGTAAGACCAAAGAGCCAGAGGAAAAAATGAGTCTGTTTAGTAGACTATGAGTAAAGCTCATCTCTGGCAGTAGGTTCAGTTGATACAAGTGACTGAGCCTGCTTTTTATCCATGACTATGATGATCATAGTGTTTAGTGTTATAGACCAGGCAGGCATTGTGTTAGGTACTGAATGCACATTATCCCTTGAAATCTTCAAGATGTCATCAAGTGGGTTTCATTAGCATTCTCTTCTTAACAAGGAGGAAGTAGAAGATAAATAATTTGTCCAAGGTCACACACTTTGAGCTGGGGCTCAGACTGGAACCAAACTTTCTGACTCTAAGGTTGATCTCTTGGTAGTTACATTGGGCAGCTGACTCCTTCATCCTTCAGAACTTTCTCTTTGGGGCCAGTGCAGCTGGCATACAGCTAGTACATTCTTCATTATCCCTGTTCCTGCTAAGGAAGACATCTTTGTCAGAGACTTTGGGGACAGGAACCTCTAGAATGGCTTCTTTTGCTGCGTGCAGCCACAGGTGGTTGGCAGTGCTCATGTTGGAGAGGCTTATGGGAATGTGTGGTGCTATGATAAAAGACACACCAATCAGGTCCTCCCTCTTCAGGGGTTTGACCTTCTAGAGGTGTGAGGACTCAGGAATGTGGTAGTGAGGGCACAGGTAGAGAGAAGTGGCTGTGTTGCTATTATGGTAGTGGTGCCAGTGCCCTGGAGAGTGAGTCCTATGGTCGGGACACTAGTGAGGCAATCAGGCACTGCACTGGCTTCCTCCTGCACTGTAGGCCTGGAAGCCATTCTTGCATTTTCAGGAGGCTATGGATAAAGAAGCACTGCAAGGGGATTCTTCTTTCCTTCCTTCCTTCCTTTCTTTCTTTCTTTCTTTCTTTCTTTCTTTCTTTCTTTCTACTTCTCTTTCTCCTATTTCTTTATCTTTTTTGTTTTTTGGTCTTTTTTGGAGATAGAGTCTTGCTATACAGTTTTTTTTTTTTTTTTTTTTTTTTTTTTTTTTTTTTTTTTTTTTTTTTTTTTTTTTTTTTTTTTTTTTTTTTTTTTTTTTTTTTTTTTTTTTTTTTTTTTTTTTTTTTTTTTTTTTTTTTTTTTGTGGGACTGGGGTTCAAACTCACGACCTTGCACTTGCCAGGCAGGCACTTGTGCCACGGAGCTATCTCCCCAGCCCCTTTGCTATACAGTTTAGATGGACCTTGAGCTCCCTTTACAGCCCAGGTCTTGAACTTGCAACAACCCTTCTGCCTCAGCCTTCTGAGTGGGAGAGAAAACAAGAAAGATAAAAAAAATGGTTGCTTTATTGCATTCTCAAGTTCAAACGTCTGATTCTCTTGACTCCAAGAAGAGCTCAACAACAGTCAAGTTCACCTGCTATGGCTGTTGGATGCCAGGCCAGCATAAGAGGAATTGTCTTAAGAGGCCCACAAGCCATGCCCTGACTGCCAAGGCAGCCATTAGACATGAGACTGCATTCTGAAATGAAGGCCCCAGAGTCAGACTCAGCTTCTCAGATGGTCTATTAGGACTAAAGTGACACTGGGCCTGTCTGCTCCCTCTGGCCAGACATTTTCTGTCATCTACACAGAGAAGCCCTGAGAAATCATGACCCAAAGGAAAAACCAGCCTTTTGCTGGACACTGGCACAGATCTCTTTGTTTTTCTCCAACCCTGGCTTTCCTTCTAGGCATTGTACTTCAAAAATTGGAATAAAACAAAATTATCTTGCTAATATCTCGCTTCTCCACACAAGGTGTAACTAAAAATAGAAAAAACAGGGCATTTTGGTTTTTATGAGAAATAATTATAACTAAAGCTAGAAGGACTTATAACAAACTGTCAGACCCTATAAATAAAAGGGTCTAAGCTAGTCTACCTACCCAAGAAAAAATTTCCTGGTATCTATTGAGGGCATTTAGGTAGAACCTCTTGAAAGTATCTCTGACTGCTATTTCCCAACTATGGCCCTTTTCAGCCTGAAGAAGCCAGAGTGGTCATTGCCTATAATTCCCTCATGGCAGTTCAGGTTACTTCTTCAGAAGAGGGAGTATTGAAAGCAGCCTAGTTAGATAGAAAAATTACAGGCAGTCAGACAGGGTTAGGCTCTCAAAAGAGATAACATTAAAGGCAAGGTATCTAGCAATTCTAAGAGGGATGGATGATCCTGCTATGGGCCAGACCTAAGATACCAAAAGCCAAACAAATGCTAAATTGCCTTAAAATTTGATATCTGAGATTGATCATCACCCAAAGAGAGCCAGAAGAAAATATCATTTGGAAGTCATCCACAAAAGATCAGTTTTTTTCTTCCTGCATCACTGTGATGACCTTATTATCATTACTGGTAAGTGTTAAAGGTAATTTTGGTTTATATTCTGAATCCACCTTATAATAGGAAAATTCACTGATGGAAAGAGCCTAGTAAATAATAACAGCAAGATACTTTAAAGGTGTAGGTGCTAATAAGATGTTTCCACTGCCAGATCTGCCATCCTGCCAGAATACCAATGTTGCTTATCTTAATGGTTAGGATACACTGGAAAGGTCGTAGAGGAGGGGCAGCCCGGGAGTTAGTTAATACTTCCAATGGAAGCATCAGATTGAAGCTCTATGAAGCTCCTTGGGAGCTTTATGGCTCTGCCCAGAGTGACTTATAGGAAACTCTTCTGGTCCCTATCATTACATGTCACAGTTATTCTTTGAATGTATGTCTAAAAACCTTCTATTAGCTTTGAATTTTCTAGGAATAGCATCTATAGCAGGACAAGGATCAGCATCTGACTTCTGAGACTCCCCTTCCATGGTGTGGATCCAACATTTGCTGGAGATGGTGAAGAAGAGAACAAAAGTGAACTTATGATGGCCACTTTCTTGGGAATGATGACAGTCACCACTGCTGCAGTTGGAGTAACATTGAGCTGAAGCATTCAAACTGTTTATCGTGTGCAGCGCAGGAAGTCAGGACAACTGTGGATCTTTCAAGGATACATGGACTCTACGGATGAAGAATTTGGGACAGAATGTTGTTATATTGAAATGTTAATCTGTGGTGTGTTGACGTTGAGATCCTGTTTCATCAGCCAGAAGCTGATGATGCTTTTGTGAGACGGTTGTCAGAATTGCTTGACACTGATTTGTTACAGATATTGAAAACCTTGATTCTTTTCATGGTATCCTATGATTTAATGGAAGCATCATGATATGTGATCTTTGTGCTGTAGTGAGGACAGGTCCATTCACAAGTTATGGATTGATAGTCTGTAGTCCTCTCTCTGATTTTTTTTCAAAAATAATAAAAACAGGGAGAGGTAGCCTAAGTGGTGTTTCAGGAAAGAGAGTGTAATGGACAGGGCCCAGGGAGAGCTGCGGTATGGCAGCTTCACCTGTGGACTCTGTTGATTGCTTTCTCCTTTTCTTGTTACGCTGCTGATTGATCCCTAAATGAACCCTATGATGGGAGAAGGATGGAAGTTAATGAAGATTGTGGTTACATATGAATGCTGGGATTACAGGTATGCATCACCATGCCTGGCTACACAGGGATTTTCAAGACTAAATCCTCTTCCTTCAGGTTTCCCCTCAACAAGTCTTCATAATGCTAAATAACAATTGACTTTAAAAGCTTCTCACTCTTACAAGGGAATTTCCTAGATATTTCTAGAGAAGAAAGTGGGAGCTTCCACGACCAGTCTTTCTGTTGCCTTTCATGACAGAGTCCCTCTGTGTGGTTTGGGAAGCACCTTTCGTGACAGAGTCCCTCCGTGTGGTTTGGGAGGCACCTGAAGCACCTGTTATGAAACTTCTAGCATGCAGAGCTTTTAGTTTGATTTGAAATTTTGTTAACATTCCCTAATTTGTAAGTTTTTTATTCTCATTTTTGGAAGCTTTGAAAATAGAAAGCTATATAAAGTGAAGGAATGTGGGGTAATTGCTAATAGATACCAGTTTTTTCTTTTTTTTTTTTTTTTTAGGGGGGGAGTAATAAATGTTTTAGAATTAGAATAGGTAGCAGGTACACAATTTGTGAATTTTATGGGCATAATTCCATTTCATTATACTCTATAAAGGGCATTTTTTGGTATGAAAATTGTATTTGAATGAATACAATTAAAAATTTTGAAAACCAGTTATATACAAAACAGGAAGAAGTCCATAGCTTTCTCTTGTGACCATCAAACTCCTACTTTTTCCATCCCATAAACAAAACCAAAACTATTAGAATGTAGTTCCTCATGTTTATAAGTAAAAATAGCTGTCAGTTAAAAATATGGCTATTGTATACACTAAACTTTACTGTCTTTGAGGGAAGGAAGGGATGAGGAAGGAAAATTGAAGGGGGAGAAAGCAAGGGGGAGGCATGGAAACATAGCTGTTGTATAATGGGGCCATCTTTTAATAGAAACATGGAAAACCCAATTAATATCTTCCACTTTCTTCTTTCTTTCCTCTTTGTCTCGACATACTGTTCTAATCTGCCGCCTGAAATATTAACATTCGACCTTTATTCTTTGGAAATCAGCCTCTAATCAAAATACCAATGACATACTTTATAGGTCTAGAAAGGAACAATACTAAAATTCATATGGAGCCAGAAGAGACCCAGAATAGCAAAAGCAATTCTGATCAATAAGAGCAAAGCAAGATGTACAGCAGTACCTGACTTCAAGCTATATTAAAAAGCAACAGGAATAAAACCAGCATGGTACTGGAACAACAGTAGATACATGGATCAAGGAAAGAGAAGTGAAGATACAGCAACCTCCTTAGACATATTTAAGTATTTGATCTTTGCAAATGAAAAGTTCAAAAACATATGTTGGAGAAAGATAGCCTACTCAACAGTAGTGTTGAGGAAACTGGTTATCCCTGTGTAAAAGGTTGAAACCGGGCCTTATCTCTCACCGTATACTAAGTTAAAATCAAAATGGATCAAATATCTAAACATTAAAACAGAAACACTAGGCCTCCTGAAAGATAAATAGGCATGACACTTTAAGACATAGATGTAGGAAAGGGTTTTTTAAACAAAACCTCAACCACACAAGAAAGAGCATCAAGGTGATGTGTTCCTATAATTTCAGCACTCAGAGGCTGAGACAGGATGATTGTCTCAAGTCCAAGGCCAGCCTGATTCACATAGTGCAAAGAAATATATAGTGAGACACTGTCTTAAAAAATAACGATAGGAATCAACAAATGTGATTATATCAGACTAAAAAACTTCTGTACAGCAAAAGAATCAATCAGTAGAGTGAAGAGATAACCTATAGAATGGGGAAAAATTCTGCTAGCTACTATTCAGACAGAAAACTAATATCCAGAGTATACAAAGAACTCAGGAAAACTAAAACACTTAAGATTAAAGGCCCAGTCAAGAAAAGGGCAAGAAAATTTAACAGACACCTCACACAGAAAGAAATACAAATGACCAACGAATATTTGAAAAAATGCTCAACATCCCTGGCCATTAGAGAAATGCAAACTGAAACAAAGCTAAGATTCCATCTTAGTCTGGGAAGAGTAAAAATCATTAGGAAATCAAATATTAACAAATGCTGGCATGGCTGTGGTGAAAAAGGAACTCTTCAGCATTGTTGGTGGGAATACAAATGATTATGGAAATCGTTATGGAGATGTGTCAAGAAATTAAATTTAGTGGGCTGGTTAGATGGTTCAGTGGTCTAATGCACCTGCTTAGAAAAGCTTAGGCAACCGCAGGGACCAGGGTTTCATCCCCAGGACCACATGCTGCCCCAGCCCCACCCCCAGGACAGGCTGAGCTGGCCATAAGATTTAAAAAAGAGAAATCAAATTTAGAAATTCCATGTGAGTCAGTTCTCCCCTTTCTAGGTAGCTTCCCTAAAGAGTTTAAATCATCTTACTATAGCAATACTTGAACACCACTTTTTTTTTTTTAGCAACATGATTCATAATAGCTAAATCCTTGAAAAGCCTGAATACCCATCAGCAGATGACTAGATAAAGAAAAGGTGGTATTGATGTATAATGGAATATTACTTGGCATCTTAGTTACTTTTTACTCATTGCTGGGACACATACCTGACACTCAAAATAAAGGAAAGAAAGTCTTATTTAGCTCACAGTTACTAGAGGTTTCAGTCCTTACTTGGCTAGCTCAAGGCTGAGTGGAATAGGGCCGAGAGCATCCAGGTCATGGTGGCAGAACAGCAACAATCTTGATAGAGGCAGCCAACCAAGCAGGGCACCAGAGAGCAACAGCATTAGTTTGTGTCTTTGTCTCTCTTTATATTACATTCAGGCTCTCTGCCTCAGCCTATCCACCTTAGGCCACACTCATAATCCCAGCTATCAGTACTAAAGCACATAATCCCAGTGGATCATGAGTCAAGTAATTCCAACAGTACTCAGACCCATAGTCCCATCAGTACTAAAACACATAATCCCGGTGGATCAAGTGTCAAGTCTCAAACTCTAGAAATCCCCACCTCATGATTGCATGAGGCCTTGGCGGGGTTGACAACCAGACATAAACCATAACACTTAGCTATAAAGAATTACAAATTGTAGACATTTGTAGGAAAATGGATGCACCTGGAATGTTTAGTGAATAAACCAGATGTGTAAGTTTAAATGCCACCTAGTATCTCTGATCTGAGTAAGAAAGTACAAAGAAAACAATAAAAAGAGACAGACAAGGGGACAGATCTTTTGCAATAGAGAAGAGGTCTGAGGGAACAAGGGTAACAATGAGGAGGAGGGGGAGGGGAAACAAGAATAAAGATGTGTCACATGCGGGAACCTGACAAACCTAATGGGAATGCTGTATGCCATAACAGAAATAAAATCAATATGCCATAAGACAAATAATGTCAACCAAATGAAAAATAGAAAAGGGGAACTGAAGGAGGGAGGAATGGGAGAGATGGGGAGGGAAGAAGATTTTAGAAGGAGAAAGTTTCATGTGTAACATATACATGTACCCATTCCACAAGACAATTATAAACTAAATGAACTGAAAACATATACAAATGAAACTAACAAAATGTGTTCCTTGAGAAGAAAGCTGCGATCCTTTTTCCTATCTGTTCTCATTTCTGAGGTATTTAGGAATTTCTGTTTTCAGAAGTATCACAAATAAGCCAAAAGACAAGAAAAACCCAAATATATTAGGTATCATATGTACCTATTATCACTGAAGAAATTTAACGTTCTTCCCAAGAATGCAATTCTAAAACAATAGAAACAACCGTTTGAGACCTGGCTGGTTGGGCAAGGGTGCCAATGGCAGGCCGAACGGGAGTTATTGGCTAGAAAGAAAGGGAACAAAGAGAAATGGAAAAAGCCAATTTTGGTTCCTATTATGTAACCATTTATCTACTTTCTTAGACTAGCAATAATCTTTTTAAAAAAAATTTGAGATCAAACTAAATAGCATTCTTCTTAGGCAATGTGACTGAAGTGTATTTGGGTGTTGATGAGTGTCAGACTGGGACACATCTGCCAAGGCACACGTTGCTGCTGGAGGCTGGGCAGAGTCTAAATTCAATTTCATTGAATTGGGAAGTGAAGAAAGGCCTCCCAGTCTTCCAGAAACCTGTGGTGCCCAAGCGAACAGCAGGGCTGGCCTTACAGGAACCTTTAAGGTGAACAGGAATGGGTGAGCCATGAGGCAAAAGCGTCAATGTCTGTGAAATGGCAGAAAGGTCAGTGCCCAAAAATCTGTATAATCATGGAGGCATACCGTCCTGTCAGTGGAGACTGGCGCTGGCTGGTGTTGACTCTGCTCTGTGAGGAGTTCCACTCCCTGTTTCGTTGGCTTTGGTTTTCTCTTTGGTAAACTGATCACCTGGAGCTTTGTGCTGAGGGGTTTTTGATTCAGTTACACTGTGACTGACAGGTGTATTTAGTGTCCAGTTCTCTCCATCATGGCTTCTCTTTCTCCTCCCTCTCCCTGACATGACACCCACACTATGGAAAGAAACTTGGGGCCATACTAGGTAGGGAGGAATTGTCACAGACATGAAGGTATACTGGGGAATCTCACAATTGCTTGCAGTTGTTTCTGTCATGCTTTACCAGGAAAGCAGGTCATATCTTCCTGTCACTCAGAAAGGACATCACAAGGTAGGTATGACACGTCATGTGGCTCAGCTCCACAGAAATGTGTTGGGCTTTAACTAAAAAAGTGTTCTAGAACTGAATAAGATTAACTGCCAACCTTGTCCTCAGAAAGCTACAAAGGGATGTTTTCAATCCCTCTGGGAGATTATCTACAAGGGGAATAGCCGGGTTGAATGGGACCTCCAATCCTAGTTTTCTGAGGATTCTCTACACTGATTTCCACAGTGGTTGTACCTGTCTATACTCCCACCAACAGTAGAGTAGGATTTTTTCCCCCCAGTCCCTCTGGCATTTGTTATTGATTGACTTCTTGACGATAGCCATTCTTTCTGGGGAGAGATGGAGTCTCAGTGTTGTCTTAATTTGTATTTCTTAAATGATCAGTGGTGTTGAACATGTTTCATACATTTATTTACCATTTGTTTCTCTTCATTTGAGACGTGTGTTTGTCTCAGATGCCCATTTTTGAATTGGCTTTCTGAATTTTGGGGGACTGATTTTTTTTTTAATTCTTTATATGTTTTGGATAGAAATCTTTTGTCTAAGGGACAGCTGGCTAAAATTTTTTCCCCTATTAATAGGTTTTCTTTATACTCTGTTGATGATTTCTTTTGATGCACAAAAACTTTTCAATAGGATAACAGCTGATGTATGTTCACCCATGTTTATAACAGTGCAATATTTCATAGCTAAATCTTGGAAACAACCCAGATACTCATCAACTGAGGAACTGATAAAGAAGTTGGAATATTTTTACACAATTGAGTATTACTCAGCTATAAAGGATGATAAACGTGAGGCTTTTTATAGGTAAATGGACACAATTAGAGACAATACGCATAAGTGAAATAAATCCGTCCTGCATGTATAAACATGGTGTTGTCTCCCTCGTATAAGAAACTGAAAGAGAAGGAAATCATCATCTTCCAGTAACTTGCCAAAATGACTAACACAGAGGGCAAGATGAGTGGAAATGCTTAAGGCACCAAAAAAAAAAAGAAAAAGAAAAAGAAAAAGAAACCAAAAGAGTAAATAAAATCCAAAAGGTACAATAGATATTGTTAAAGGGAAAAGAAACTGCTAGGGAAAGGAGAAAAGAAGGAAGGGAAAATTATGCATATATATATATATATATATATATATATATATAAGCTAAGATAATATATAAGATAATATATATACATATATATATATAAGCTAAGATAATTGTACTACTAATTTCTATTGATTTATTGCTAGGAATTGTTAATACTTATTTTTTTGACCAGTTTTATATGCTAATATCTGTTAATCCAAATAGCTACTTGAAGATAACGATATGTAATAAAGCATCCATTATTGAATTTCTATCACCTTGTTTTGAAATTCTGCATCCTTTTTAATGTTTTTTCTCAATTTTTGTTCTTTTTCAGAAAAATAAATAAATAAAGGGTTTTTGGTCCTGTTTTGCTTTATTTTCTTGACTGGCTCAGGTTGCCTGAAGACTGGGTGTGGGGATCAAACTGCCGTCCTCTATCCCTGACTGGAATTGCCTGCGCAGGTGCTTAAACCACTCAGCTAACCCGAAAGCTCCCATTAAATAAATAAATAAATAAATAAATAAATAAATAAACAAACAAATAAATAAACAAATAAATAGCAAAGCAAAAGGAGTCTGCTTTTATTGACTAGAATACCAAAAGACAAAGGTCAGACACCTGTTCAGGGGCCCAGGTTAATCAGACCACCTTTGCAGAGGACAGGGACAAATAGGAAGGGACAAACAATGAAGAGACAGACAATTCTTAGAATATTCTCAAGTTTTGTTAGGTATACAAAGCCATTTACTTAGCAGCACAGATCACATGCTGAGTTCTTTCCTCGCCGCCTGGATGGAAAGCCGCACCCCCACCAGCAGAGAGCAAGGTAAGCAGCATCAGCCCCACACGTGCTGCGCACTGGGCAGTCAGGGCCACCGCAGTGAGCTTGAGCGACTGACTGCCTCTGAGTACGTGGGACTCGTCACAGCCTAGGATTTTACCTGCCATGGGGAGAAGTGAGGTATCTTGACATCAATCCCAGGGTGACCACTAATACAGGTCCTTTCTGATGGTGCCAAACTAGCAGGACTGAGAGGCAAGTGACGGACAACTGGCCTCAGAGTCCCTCAGATCCTTGAGGTAACCCTGCTGTTCCTCGGGGACAATTTCCAGTGACCTTCAGCATCTCCTAAGCCCCAGAAGTCCTCAAAGAACACCCAGCAGGGCCCAGAATTGCTACCTGTGGCTTCTAGGTTTCTGCTTTCTAGACACTGGTTTTCCACAGAATGCGAGGGCATGAGGAGCAGGCATGTTCTTAAACTCCTGGGGGAAGCACAGAGCTATACAAAAGGAAGTAGTAACCATTAAAGATATAAATGCCCATGTCTTCTCTCAGACAGTTCTGCTTTTAGAAATTCATCCTGCAAATAGATGCAAAATGCATTACTAACTACAAAACAACACCTGGGAATGCTAGATACCTATTTCAAAGATACCGACCTAATGGCATATTTTCATAGAAGGAAATACATGAGAGCCACTGAAAGAAATATTCAGTTTTAATAAAAAGCCAAAACAATTAACAGCCTCAAAGATCTACTATCTTTTTAAAACCTCTTAGAACATTCTCAGTTTTACTAAGCATAAGAAACGTTTTATTCAGCAGCACACATCACATTCTTCCACTTCAATAAGAACAGATGAAAAGAAACTATGCTCACTGGAGGGAGGCAGAGGAGCAGGGAGAAGTCTAAGGGTCACAGGGGTTACTGTGAGGAAGAGAATGAGAGCCTCGAGGTTTAGGAGTTGTGGGAAACTTCTTCCTTTGCTCCTTTTTACATTTTCCATTTGAAACAGTCTCATTAAAATACCAATTAAGAAAATGTAAGTATTCTTACCCTATTGGCTGTCTGATCATTTTCTGTTTCATTTTACTGTTAGTATTGTTTGAGACAGGGTCTTCTTGCTGGATCCACACTAGCCTTGAAGTCACTGAACTTGCTACGTAGCCTGGGCTGGCCTTAAACTTTTGACCCTGTGGTCTTGGCCTCTAGAATGCTAGGATTCCAGATGTGCGCCACCACGTCCAGTTCTCCATTTGGCTTTATTGCTGGGACTATTAGTTTGTATTAAAATAGTGTCTTAGTTCCTTTTTGCTCATTGCTGGGACAAATACCTGCCACTCAAAATGAAGGAAGGAAAGGTTTATTTAGCTCACAGTTCATGGAGGTTTCAGTCCATATTCAGCTGGCCCAAGGCTGAGTGGAACAGGGCAGAGAGCATCCAGTTCATGATGGCAGAACAGCAACAAAATGGCAGAGGCAGCCAACCAAACAGGGCAGCAGAGAGCAACAGCTCTAGTCTGTCTCTCTGTCTTTCTTTATACTCCAATCAGGCTCTCTGCCTTAGGATATCCGCCCTAGACCACACCCATAGTCCCAGCCGTACTCAGACCGGTGATCCCACCAGTACTAAAGCACATAATCCCAGTGACTCATGAGTCAAGTCTCAGTCTATAGAAGTCCCCGCTCATGACTGCATCAGGCTTTGTTGGGGACAACTAGACATAAACCATAACAAATGGTAAAAGGGGAGAGCTGGGGATATAGCTTAGCAGCATAGCACCTGCCTGGCAAGCTTGAAGGCATGAGTTTGCCCAGGGCCAAAAAATAGAAATAATAAATAAATAAATAAATAAATAAATAAATAAAATGGAAAAGGATAAATGGACCACACTTTCAACCAAGATGCTGGGATGTGATCAGAGGCCTCCCATGTGGCCTAGCACCAAGGTGCTCCCAGCCCTTCATGGACGACCTGCTTTCCTACTGGCACTGAGCAGCTATCCAAGCTGAGGAGCTCTGTCCCCACACATTTTACAGACTTGCGGAAATAACCAGCTCCCTCAGTTTCCCACACTGTTACTATGGAGGGTTGAGGGAGGGACAGCATTTTTAGTTTATGTATCTTTCCAGAATCTTCCTGGGGCCTGAAAGGATGATTGAATTTATAAAATGAAAGATGAAGAACGATGCTTCCTTGGCAACCTCTAAGTCGTTGTCTGGGGCCACGAGCACCCACCATCCTAGCTTAGGTTGCCCATGTGGAACTGCTTCTTCTTTTGACTTGAGGGCAAAGCTTGGTGCTACAGCCCACCTCTTCTTGGTGTTACGGCCCACCTCCTCTTGGAGACCTGGATTCGAGGAGGAGGAGAAAAGGGAAGGATGAAGGAAGGGTGGACATTCCAGGCCTGTGGAAGGAAAGTTGGTCTCCACAGCTGATCAGTCCTAGAGAAAGGAGTCCTGGGACCTGAGAGAACTTTGGTCCCCGGCACAATCAGTGAAGATGTCCCTGTTTGAAGTCAGGAAGACAACGGGTCAGCCATGGATCTTGCAGAGACCTCCGTCTACCTTGTTCTTACATCCAGTGCCTACCGAGGGGCTTTGGGACTTGCATATGCCACTCTGGACTGAAAGGAGATAAAGTCCCCTTTACCGGCAAGTTCCTAGGAGCAGATGGTCTGAGTGAAGCCAACCACTACTCTCATCAATGCCACACCTACCACTGACTCAGCCCAGCAGGATTCCAGAACTTTCTTTCTTTCTTTTTTTTTTTTTTTTAAGACAAGAGTTTTATATTTATTTGTGAAGTTCTGATCACAAACATTCCACTTCAAAGCGGGGAGATCGTAATAAGGATCATAATCATTAGAGAGGCTTTTCAGTGTTGAAGTTGGGATTAAAAGTACAGGCTGTAGGGAGAAACTCTGCTCCTGGTGGGAGGGAGACTGACCAACCAATACAGGAACAGGAATGGTCTGACTCTAACAGAGGTGCAAGTGGATCAGTGAGAGAGCAATTGTGGGAAAGGGTAGAAGAGCAGACAGTTTTTTAAAGTAGGTATACATATACATGGTATAAACTTCAAAAGGCAGAAGATATATATATATATATATATATATATATATATATATATATATATATGCAGTATATCCCTTTAGGATTCCAGAACTTTCCTTGAGAAGACAGAGACAGGACTCTTGCCTGCCACAAGCTGCCAGCAAGTGAAAGCACTCAGTCATCTGGCCCTTTCTTTGTCCCCAAGTTAGAGGAGTGAAAGAGACAGGCATAGAAGTGAGCCATAGTACCTGTCCAGAGCCATGGGACAGAGGGCTGTGAACTACTAAAGAGCCTGGACAAGGTCTGCACACGTCCTAAGAACAGTAATTGACACAATCTTTCCAAGTCATCATTAAGAACAATGAAATGAGATTATGGCAAGCCAGTTGAAGGCAGCAATTTGGCAAGAAAAAAAAAAAAAAAAAAAGTATTCCATCGCTGTTTAGATGGAGGCTTCCCAATAAACTTCACCCAACTGGCTGGCATTCCAGTACAAGAAGCTGCAAGACTCCACTCCAACTGTTCAGTGCTTTGCTTTTCAGAAACATTACTGCTGTGATAAGAGAGATCTGGAGCCCCATGCCAGAGATAGGTTCATTTGGGGGTAAATTCTTTATAGAAGCATCCTCACACCATGAACACTGCCTCTGGCTCTTTAAGACCATTGTCTCATCTTAACCTCAAAGATCTTTTGTCACCTTGAAGCTACATCCCCAGTAGCAGCTTCTTCTGCTTGTTAGCAGCTGAGCCTGGCTTCCCAGCACGGTCCTGGGGAATCATCCATCCCACCCTTTGCTCTGCCCAGGCACTGGCCCAGGCAGAGTCCTCCTGGCTCCATGCCTCTTTTCTGCTGTGTCTGCCTTGTACTTTGCACAGCTTCCTCCTCTCTCTCAGAATCCTCACGTGTTTTCCTTTGAGATCAAGTTGTGGTCCTTCTGGTCCATGTTAGGCACTATGGAGCGTGATGGCCAGCCCTCTGGTAAAATGGGCCGGAGTGAGAAACACGATCTGATTCATGGATTGAGAGTCTTCTTGCCTTGCCTTCCCTTTCACTTCCTCCCCTGCCCTCCCCTCCCCTCCCCTCTCTCTCCCCTCCTCTCCTCCTCTTTCCCTTTTCCCTCCCATCCCCTCCTCTTCTTTCCCTTTTCTTGTTTTTTTTTTTTTTTCCTCTTCTCTCTCTTTCTTTTATCCCTCTTCCCCTTCTCTCCTGCTTTTTCTTTTGGTTGTTTCAGTATTGGGGCTTAGAAACCAGGCCTTTGTACTGAACTATATCTCTGCCCTGCCCCCCTCTTTTAGACATAGTTTTTCTAAAATTCTAAGCTGGCCAAGCTGAGCTTGAAGTTCTGAGTGTCCAGTGTCAGCCTCCCAGAGTGCGGGACCACAAATGTGTGCCGACAGGCCCAGCCAATGAGGGTCTCTTAATGCACTGATTTGTCCTGAACAGCACCATCCAACAAATCACAGAAAAATATGCTGCACCTTAATCACCTAGGAGCAGAATCTGATGAGTCAGTTGCCTTCCAGGTCTTGGCCTGCAGCAGCTCAGCTCAGTGCAGCTCAGGTCAGCAGCTGCCTGGCTGCCACATATTGAATGCCCACCTTGGAGCAGTGGGGCAGGTGCCCCACTGGGCAGCTGAAGCTTATGGCTGCTGCTAATGAGTGGATGGTGGCTGGAAATGTTGCTGAGGCCCCGTGGGCTCTCCTGAACTCCCCTGCGCTCAAGTTCATCTCAAAGCCAGTCACCAGCAGCAGAGGCAAGCCGTCCCTGGTAACCTTCTGATAATGCAGTCTCCAACCATATGTGACAAAATGACCTCTTGGTAATGTAAATGTTCTGCTTAAATTGTTTCAGTCATCCTTGTCTATATGTGGGCTTCTTGGAGTGATGAGTTGCATTTGAAGGGAGCCCAGATGTTCACCAGAAGATCGTCTCTCAGCTAATTTGTTCTGTGCTGTGAAGACTCACGAAGTTGGGGACTTTGCAGGGAGTTGCCCTGTGCTTCATGACAGCACCCCCAAAGCTTTCAGATCAATTAAATCTCCACAGTGCTGGAGCAGAGATGGGTTGGGCGCATTAGGCACACAGCTTCTCCTAAAGGAAAATTCATTTCCTACTGAACTGCCTGGGTCTGCTATAAACTCTAGAACATTCCCAATGGATTTGTTTCTTCTGCTGAGGGTGGACTGCTATTTTTATTTTAGAGGCTTCAGGCTCTTGGGGAGTTCCTTATTGTGTGGGTGACAGCTGAGGGCTTGTGATGATTGTGACAATGCTCAGACATTTCTAAAGCCAGAAGAATGGGTCTGTAGGAACTGGGGAAGAATGGTAGGAGGAACAGAGACAGGGCTCGAGCTCTTGCCATAGGTTCACACCAGGTTGTAGCCCCTTCCTTGACTCCAAGAAGATGCTCCAGAATGAAAGAATGAATGATTGAATGAATGAGTGAGTAAGTGAATGGCTGAATGGAAGCTCAAGGAGATGAACTGGGAGGGCCGACAAGATAGCTCAGCAGACTAAGCTCTTGCTCAGGCAAACACAAGGACTGGTGTTCAGTCCCTGGAACCACATGCCATGCCAGCCCCACCCTCAGGCATTCTGAGCCAGCTACTGAGTGTAGGCATGGTGGTGCAGGCTATAATCTCAGTGCTGGGGAGGCTGAAAACAGGATGATCACTAGGAGTCTGGCTGCGTAGTGAGATCTTGTACCAACTACATATATATATGGAAAAAAGAAAAAAAAGATGAATTGGCAAGTTTTGAAAGTAAATGATAGGCTGGCCAGATAGCTCAGAAGACTAAAGCACCTAGTGAGGCAGAGCACAATGGCCAGGGTTCAATCCTCAGAGTGCATTGCTGGCCCTGCCCCCAGGGCATGCTGAGACAGGGCCTCGGTGTGGTGGTACAGGCCTGTAATCATAGCGCTTGGGAGGCTAAAGACAGGAGAATCATTATGAGTGCGATCTACATAGTGAGACCCTGTAGACCCTGTACCAAATACATTAAAAAAAAAAAAAAAAAAAAAAAAAAAAAAGAAAAGAAGTGATAAGAAACCAAATTAGTTTGGTAGGGATAATCCAGTCAACCATGGCATTGGCAGTGGAGTGCATGGGCTCACATTTGTCTCCACACTTTCTACTTGCATCATTTAGATAAGAAATCTCCTCCTTCTGGGTGCTAATTTCTCAATTGGTAAAGCAAGGAGTTTGGAGCAAAGACCTCTACTGTTCCCCCTCCACTTAAAAATTTTCCAAGTAGATGGTTGCTATACCTATCCCTTGGCTTTTTTTCCCTTAATTTAAATTTTTATTTTATTACTTTTAATAAGAGATAACAATATGGGAGTTTCAAAACATGTTAGTAGTACATTTGCAATAGTTGAGACACTGCATATTGTTGTCCTCACAAATGTTATGACAAATTTCCCTTGGCTTTTTTTTTTTTGGGCAAGATTCCAGTCCTCTCACAGTTGATGTAGGCTAGGGAGCAGTTGTCCTTGACTTAAGAACTCTGTGGCTATGACACAAAAGGGTGCTTGGCGATGTATTAGCACATACTAAGGGTAACCCTGGTGAGCAGGACAAGATGGAATGTTCCACAGCATTTTCTGGTGCTGTGGTAATTCCTTGGGGATAAGGGGAGCAGATACACATGGACCTAGAACATTTTCTTTCTGAAATAGGCTGTAGGTAAGATGAAGGCAACGTGGAAAGTGAAACTGCTGAGGGGATAGAGCGTCAAGGTGGACTTTCCCCTGACTCAACTCTGGCCAGCGTTGCCCAATTCTTTCCAAACACAGTGGAACGACTGTTTATGTAGAGATAAAGGAAAACTCTGTTGACTTTATTTCCAAATCCTGCCTTTTGGAATTGACACAATAAGAGGGCACCTACTGGTCAGCAGACCCCAAACCCTTGTCCCTGCTCCCTGGCTGTCTCCTCAAACAGAAGCTACTGAAATAGATATTGACCACTCAGATAAGACACAGAGCCCTGGGGGCTTTGAACCCAGGGCTAACAGGCTTATCACAGACTGTCCATCCCTGCTGTTTCCACCTCCTGGGGTGAAAGCCCAACACTTTGCTCTTGTCCCTGGGAGGCTCTGCCCTGGGGAGGCCTAGTCCTTGTAGGTGAGAGTGTCATTGGACAGAACAGAACGGAGGAGGTCCCCAAAGCTCAGATGGGCAACTCGACTCTCCTCACCCACAGGGCAGGTTACAGCTTGCTGGCTTCCGTTACAGACATTTTCAGGACACATCTAGCAGTAAAGGCAGTGAGGGTTTTGTTTGGCAGAATTTTAGAAGTCCATACTCAAAGAAATAGAGAGCATGCCCTCAAAAGGGAGAGACTTGCACCATAAGCTGCTTGTATTTAAGGGGAATTTGGTATGGAAATCTGTAGAATTTGACCATCTATGAAAAGACAGGATTTGATTGACAGCTGAAAGGAGAGGGACTGTTCTCCAGGGGAAGGGTGATGGATCATTCATAGGTGTAGCGCCACAGCCACCCTTCAGAGAAAAGTCCATTTTATAGGTGAAAAGGGATGGTTTATTCCCAGATGAAAAAGGTAAACTGAATGGCCAAGATCCATTTATAGGAAGAAGGGGACAGCCCAGGCTTACTGTGGCTTGAAGGGCCTTCACAACTTTTGACTGGGTTTGTGTCCTCAAGCTGCAGATTTTATTAGAAGTAGTTTTTACATTATAATTTTCCTTGTTTTCTGTTTCACCTGTCACATTTCGTGTGCCCTGCCTCAGGATCTCAGGTGTGACCTGCATGTTTAGGCACCAGCCAGAACTGGAGAAGAGGCCAGGCTTCAGGTCTGCAGGGGCTGTGGGTGAGGGCCTGGGCCAGATGCCTAGATCCACGAAAAGGCAATGAGCGAGACGAAACCCCGGTTCTGTAGCCAGGCCCTCTGGTCTGCCTAAGCCTCTGATTTAGGACAAGGTTCTCTTTTATCTTCTTTAATCTTTTCTACACCTTGATTTCTCCACCTGAAAATGAGAATAATAATGACGTTGTATGGTGAATGCTGATAGGAGGGCTAAATGTGTTCCTATTTCTAAAACAACTCAGAATAACTGTCATTTAGGATGAGTCAGAAAGACCAGAGGTTCTCTATCTTCATTGCAGGTAGGAGTCTCCCAGAGAGCCAGTGTGGGCTACAGACCTGTAATCCCTGCATGCTGGGTGCCTGATGCAGGAGGACCACAATTTCAAACTCAGCCTAGGCAATTTAGGGACTTGTCAAGACACTGTCTCAAAATAAAAATAAATTATTTTTGTTTTGTGGAAGATTGTGGGTTCAGTGCTCTATATAGCAAACAAAACAAAAGCCCTTGGAGATTTGTTTGCCTGTACCCTGTAGAGTCCCTTCCTGGGTGTTTTTAGCAGGGGCCAGTGTCTTGGAGTAACTGCTATGCTTTGTCACCTTCCCCTGGAGCTGGCCCAAGTTGCCTGGGCCTAGCGCCTGCCGCTTACTGGCTCATTGGCCTGGAAAGTTCTCCAGTTTTTGTCCAGTTTACCTTTCAAGTTTCAGCTCATGTACATCTCTCCCAGGAAACATTTGCTTGGCCAGGACCTATGCACAGTTTAAGATTCCGTTTTGCTGTATGGAAGCAGTCTAATTTAGATGTGGAGTTGCATCTGATGGTGCAAAGTCTGGCCTCAGTTGATATGACTATTCATAGTCTGTGTGTCCTGCCTAGTATGAATATTCATAGGCTTGATGTAGAAATGCTAATAGGATAGCTGGTGGTCACCTGCCCCAGCCTGCTGGGTGCTACATAACGCATGGTATACACAATCTATTACTTTCCAAAGATGCAAATACAATAAAATTTTAAGATTCTGCATTCTCTCTCAGATCTGGAATCAAGACTAGTAGATGGTGTATCAGTGGTGCATTGCTCTGATTGTTGACTTTTGCCTCTGCCTTGCCATTAAATAAAAATTCTAACAGCAAAGATAATAAATTTAGCCCCATGATTGGCTAAAGGGAAAATGATTATCTCTTGAGGAAATCAATGCTTCCTTGCAGAGAGGAAACTGCAGCTGTCTCTGTTCCTCTCTGTCACATTTGCCATGGCTCCGTCCATAGCAGGTTTGTAAAATTAATTTCACATGGTTCTCTGGTTCCTTCATGGAATCTGGCCTGCAGTTTGGGTAGGGAATCCCACACTGGAGTGGGACCTGGGATGGATGATATTTCAAATAGCTAGATTATTCCCCTGCCATTTAGCCAGATTCTTGACAAGTAGGAAGCATTTGGGGAAGCATTGGAATGTCTTTGATGAAGAAATTTTTCAAGAATGATACCCTAGCCCCTCCAGGCCAAACCTATATAGGGGAAGAGGGGAAGAGGAAACTCAGGGGCAGGTATAAGAGGCTGAGTAGGGCCCTCTGTGAGTAACTAGGCCCCAGCCCTTGGTGTGCACTGTGTTAATGTGGCAGAACTGCCAGATTCCGTGTAAAGACAAACGCAGTGGCTCTCCAGATAATTCCAATCCAAATCCCCCTTGGACTGCAGTACCGGTGAGCAGGTGCAGAGGTTATGAACTGTTGTGTCCATGGGCCAGGCAGACAATGAGCGGGCTGGTAGGATGACAGAGCGTGTGACACCTGGAGGATCTGTGCCCCATCTGGAGAGCAGAGCCCTGATTGTATTTCAGCTAATTAATGCCAGATCTTCCAGGTTGGGCCAGGAGTTCTTTGTAAGATTTTCCTTAGTGCATGTTTGCAGTTTATGTCACATCTATCGTGAGAAGTTGGTGTATGGATATAACACATCTTTATTTTTTCACTACCTCTCCAACCACTTGTCCCCTTCTCTTTTGAAACAGAGTTATCTCCCTATTTCCTATCATCTATACTTTATTTTGCTGTGTATTTATAGTTTGGGTTTGTCATGTAAGTGAAATCATGAAATATTTTAACCTGATATATTTTTAAGTATTTTAACCTGATATATTTTAAAATCTGATGTATTTTACTTAATGTTACAGTCTCAGGGTACACCCTTAGGTCTTTGAATTTTTAAAGAAAAATAGGAAAACCCCCACTTAAATCTAGGAAAGGCTAGAAAGAGTTTAAAGTTCCTAGAGTTAGGGTCCACCAGCCTCTTTGCAACCTTTGTCTCTGTATGTGTTGATGCTCCATGTGGTCTGTGGGAGATGTCATATAGAAGCCCCTGAAGTGTTCCTGAGCTATGTGGATTCTAGGCAGAGGTCATCCTTGTCCTATACCTAGGAGCAGAGCAGGCTCACCTCATTGGTGGCCACCTTCTTTGCATACACAAATGCCTCCTAATCAAGTCCTCTGTCAGATCCTAGAGGAAATTCTCTGTCAGATCCTAGAGAAAATTGCTTTTTTTTTTTTTTTTTTTTTTTTTTTTTAAATTGTATTGATAGATTGATTGATTGCAGGGTTTCATGACCCAGCTCAGACTCATAGTGATCCTCCTGTCGCAGCCTCTCTAGTATTGGGACTATAGGCATGCGCCACCATACTTGGTTTTGGTGGCCAAGTCTATTTGCTCAGAGCAGGGCCAGCATGGCATTCAGTACTGGGAATTGAACCCGTGTCCTCAGTGCTTTGACTGCTGAGCTACTACCCCAGTCCTTAGAGGAATTTTCTAGGCTCTCACTAGAAATCATTTGCCGGGTGCTCTGGCTTAGAAGACCCTTAAGACCTCTGGGAAAACTGGTGTTTCTTGATACATAAATTATTGTAGACACCAGGAGCCTTGAACACTGTTTGAAAGGAGGGAAGGTGGCGCAAAAAGGCAACAAATTCATTTGCTGTCTTTCAGGGAAGAAGGGGTGTTGGCTGGCACTGAACGCTTCAGCAACGGGGCATGAGAGGCTCAGCAGGTCATTTGCTGTAGTTTCTGCGCCTTTTTCTGGTGGTCCCTTGGCTCTTCCTTTCTTTTCTTGGCAGCAACACCAAATGACTTTCTTATAATCAACTGGGCCCCTTTGTGAGGGTTACAAGGTGAAGGATCCTTGTCAACCTAGGCAAGGGTTGACCACTTAGGAGTGATGGGAACAGGGAGTAGTGAGGCCCCCAAACTGGAAAGCTGCAGACACCCTGGCCTCCTTATTACCTGCAGCTTCCCTGGCCCCCAACCCCCATCCAGTTCAGTGAAATCTAGTTCAATTGAGCGTCTGAGGGACTGAGAACAGCGTCTGGGCCCCAGGCCTCCGGTGGCTGAGAGTGAAGGGCAGGAAGATGAGTAACATGAGAGGCAGAAAGGGACAGTATGTCACAGACCCAGAGAGAGTGGAACTCCATCTAGTGGAGAGTCAGGAAGGCTGCATGGCCAAGGTGACATCTGTGATGGGTCCTAAAGAGTGGACTGATTGAGAGCACTGGAAGGTCTGCCCTCAAAGAGAAGCGGGAGCAAGGGTAAGAAGTGAGCTGAGAAGGAAGGATGGCCACTGTAGGAGCAGAGAGGGAGAAGGCGCTAGGACCTGACCCAAGAGACACAGAAGGCCTGGAGGGAGTGTAGATTCTCACCGGTGGGTCTGTCCTGGTTAGCCCTTGAAGGACTTCTGCAGGGGAAGAGGGGAATTTGGGCTGGGCTGGGATCACATCCCTGGGCAGAGTGGGGTGGGAGTTGGGAGTAGGAAAATGACAGGCAGCTCAGGAGGTTATCATTCTCCTCTGGATAGCAGTTAGGAAGGCTATCTAGAGCCTGTGTCGCTGGTTCTGCCAGCCATGTCCTCCTCTCACTGATCCTGAGCAGAGCTAGCATCCTGGGCCTGCCCTCCTGCACCCTGGAGCTCCCCCTTGACAGCTCTCCAGCCTCATCTGTCCTGGGCCTCCTGCCCTTCTCTGGTGACTCTCCTTCCAGCTCCATCTTTCTTCTGGTCCCTGGACCTTCTTTCCACCACCTTGCTTTCACTGAACTCCATGTCACCTTAGTTCTGCAGCCTGGCACTGCTTTGAGCTTCTGGACTCCACCTTCTTCTTGGCCCTTCCTGGGTTGTCTAACGGAAGGCTCACGCTGGTGCTCTGTTTCCAGAGGGCCTTCACCTTCCTTCCTCCTCCTGCTTAGGGCCATGGGTTGGCTATTCCTCCACTCCAAAAGCTCTTCCCAAGGGGCCTCTAGCCTCCTCTCTCATCTCTTTGATATCTTCACCCTGATTCCTCTTATCTAAAGCCATACTTCCCATATGGCTTGAGCATTTTTCTCTTTTGGGGAGTGGTCCTGGAGACTGAACCCATGATGAGCCACAGCCTTAGCCTCTTTTCAGAATTTTGAGACAAGTGATCACTAAGTTGCCACGTTGCTCAGTCTGGGTTTGAACTTAAACTCTCCTGCTTCAGCTGCCTTTGCCTTTCCCTCCCAGGATTCACCCACAGTGAGCATAGCATATGTTGTGCTTATCTGTCTGTTACTTATCCGATTTGAGAAAACATATATTTTAAATGGGAAGGGTCTTTGCTTGGCTTTGCCCTGATGGCTGTACTCCTGGATCCTATGTGTGAGTGGCATGGAGGAGCCACTTCAGACGAATTCACCTTGTCAATGAAAGTACACAGGAATAGAAAACTGCCTTGCCACTCTTTCCTCTCAGGGACCAAAGTCAAGTCAAGGGTCAGAGATGAAGCTTTGGTGCAGATGCCTGGAAGACACAGGGGCAACGCTTCCAGACATGTGGAAATGCAGAAGAGGAGCCATCTGAAAGACATGAGCTCAGGGGAACCGTTCAGAGTTGGAGCAACTTGAGAAATGCCTGAAGACGATGTCCATGAAGATTCTGGAGATCAGGGTCTGGACAGAGGTTGGCAGTTGTTTCTGTAGAGGTAATGAGGAGGAGGAGGAGGAGGAAGAGGAAGATGAGGAGGACATTACAGTGATAAGACACAAGAGTTCTAAAAGCAAACCGAAGGTCTGGCAGCTTCAGCGTTCAGCCCGTCCGGCAGCAGGAGTCCTGGCTCAAGGTCATGGGGGTCTGAGGGCTTTCTGGACCCCATTGCTCTTTCCTTGTTGCCAGCAGTGGACATTTCCCAATGCTGTGTCACTTGGCCTTCAGAGCTAATATTTGCCTCCTATTGATCCAGGATCCAGCCCGTTACTTTTTAACTGGAGCTGGGTTCAAAGGCCTGACTACTGTTTAAATACTTATTCCCGTGGGGATGGCACATTCCCCTGATAATCTCCACTGAGGAACAAGTACGAAGCTTTTAAGTAAACAGGCTCCTGAGAGGCCAGGGGAAAGGGGTGGCCTGGGCTGGGGTCCATGCAGGAGGGTTTTTTTTTTTTTTTTTTTGTCTTTTTGAGACAGGGTCTCGCTATGCAGTTGAGGCTGGTCTCAAGGAGGTTTTAAGACGGAGGGAGAAGACCCAGGGCCAGAGCCTCAGAACTGAGCAGAGAGCTAAAAGGCAAACAAGCTCTAATCTCATACCGCCTGCCATACATGAAACTAAATGTAAGTTATTACTGTAACTTTTTAATAAACAGAGAACCTTTACCAATACAATAACATCCTGAGGTTCTGTTGAAGAATTCTTGGGAGTGCAAAGTCTAGTTTTTGGTCTCCACTCAGTTGGACAAAGGGACATCTGTGCTTTTCCTCACAGAGACCTAGAAAAGCTGAGGCCCCCCGCTCTGTGGTGGGGGAAAGCTAGAGCTGGGAAGGACTCTGTACTGGGATAGTAGGGGTGGAACACAGTTCCCCATGGGTGCAGAGGCCACTGTCTTTTCCCACTGTGGGAGCGGCCCCTATTCACAGTGGATTCAGCAGCCGGCTTCGGCTCTCCCGTTCACTTTGCTGATACCTGAGTGATATGATGTTGAACTTTGTTCTTTTTTGACTTAAGCACCAGTGTTGGCTCTTATTCAAAATCTTTCTAGAAGGGACCTGGGGTGTCTGGCTCAGATGCAACGTTCAACCACAGACTCTACTTCCCCATCACCATCCCTCTGTCAAACCTCCTGAGGAGTCAATAACGTCTTTTCCCCAAAATGTAAATGACTGGTAGGTTAGACCCATGATCCTTTCCAGAATGTTGAAGATTCTAGAAGCTTGGCAATATGGCAGCTCCTCTCACCCCCGGAGAAATTCACTTTGCAAAGGGATACTGAAGGTGACAATCAAATGTTCCTTAATGGCTGTTTGCCCTATTGGTCTCACACTCCTTCCCTTTTCCCAGCATCCTCTGGTGTGGCTGTGGGGCTGGTCTCTGGCTGCGGGAGGTGGGCAAGGGTTTCTTCCCTCCTCCACCTGTGGCTGACAAAAGATCTTATCCCAGGGGATTGCGGGGTCATCACAGAGGGTGCTGGTTCCCTAGAGGAATGCATGGGACAGAGACTCTCTTCTGACTCACAGAGGAATGCAGGAATGTACCTCTACTAAGATACTGTGATTTGGGACTTGCCAGTGATAGTTTAACTTGCTCTTTCTTGCTTTCTTCCCTCCCCAGGATTCTGCCCAAGGAGGGAGGGTTAGGAAGGAAGAAGGGGCCAGGAGCCAGGGACTTAGAACAGAGCCCAAAGCATCCTCCACAGGCTGGAAGCGCTGGTTGCCAGCTGCCAGTGTCCACCTGGAAGTTCAAGGTAACCCCTGCATGTAAATCACCAAGCCTTAAACCTCCCCACAGGGTGCTTGTGTACAATGGAAAGTGGGCATCATTACTGGGGAGACATGGATGTTATCTGAATATTAAACTGACATTTTTTTTCTCTTCATAATGTTCTGTGACTTGCTGTCTACTGACTTAAACTTTATTGCTTCAGTGTAGCAAAGATATAATGTAGAATTTTAAAAAAGTCATTATAACAAGATTACATGGCTCCACAGCGAAGTGCAGAATGGGCAAACCTAGTATGTAGTAGAAGACTTGAGGACAGGTCTGAGCTATGCTAACATGAAGGAGGCATGATGGAGTGCAGAGGGCGGCTTGGGTCCCACAGGTGTATGCACCAACCTCAGGGATTGTACCCTAAGAGTTGTATGTTTTCCTCTACGTGCACTTTACCTCAAAAGAAAAAATTCTAAATGATAGTCCAGACAGTGACACAAATGCTTAAGTATTAAGGGTAGTACGTGGCACCTGTGGTCTATGCTGCGATGTTTCAATAATCAGGAGGGATTAAGAGTGGAGAGATGGCCACTAGTGGAGCCAGCGGATAAGGCAAGCATAGTACAACTAATGCTACTGGGGTATTCACTAAAGCTATTAGGGTACCCCAATATGCTGTTAGGGTAACTACCACCTAGGTGGTGGGCATAGGGGTGCTCACGCTTACAGTCTTCCAACTTCTGTTTGCAAATTTTCTTAATGACACCTTAGAAGCATTGGGGGAGGGAATCGTTGTGTGCTGGGACTCAAAAGTGACCGTCTTCAGTCCTGAGGGAACAAGTGGCACTGAGGGACGTGCAGTTTTTGTCCATTCTAGGCTTCTCTTTTCACGTCAAGAGCTAAGTCTAGTTGGTTCACGTTGCAGAGTTTTACCAAAGGCCTCACACTCTCTAGCACTTTCTTGGCAGAGAGAGAAACCAGAAGAGAATGGCTGGTTGGGGGTTGGGGAGGATGCACTGCTGTCTCGAAGGCCCCGTGTCTTACTGCTCTGAGCCTTGGCAAAGGGGAGAAACAATAAAGAGGGAGCAGCCCCCCTCCACAGTGCTGGGGATATGGGATGGAAGAGCAGCACAGCTTGCATCCCATGTCCCCTAGGGGACTCTGGCAGGTGCTAGAGCGGTGCAGAGCAGCAGGGCTTTGGGAGATGCAGAAGAGGCCGAGGAGCCTGGTGAGGTCGGATGCTAGGACCAAGCAGAGGGCCGACTGCAGAGTGAACACAACAGGCAGAGGCTGGCAGGTGGACTGGCCACAGGACCCCTGCAGAGTGGCACAGGACACTTAAAGGCCCACATGGGGGACAGAGAAAATGCCCAGGACCTGCAGAGGGAGACCACCCCGCCTGTGCCCCTAGTACCCGCCAGAGCCCCCTGTAGGGAAGGGCCTCTGTGGGCTATCTGATCTATACATTGACTGAATATTTATCCCCCATAAGACAATTTTAAACTGACATAAAATTATACTAAAAGAAACAACTACGGATGCCTTTACTCTGTGTGGGAACAGGGCCGGTGCACGAGGGGCAGGGCAGAGCAGCGAAGGCACCACACCTGCACTCACCTATGTTGGTATTGGTGAGCGCTGGGCTCCATGCCCCCGGAAGCAAAGGCGTGTGTCCACTCCTGGGCAGCACTGCAGCTCCAAGCTCCATAGTAGCTCACTGCTATTCACACAACACACAACAAGTGCTGGGTGGGCAGCCCCATCACCCAGTTTCTTTACTCCAGCTTTTTGACGTCACTCCAGTATGAGACCTTCATCAAACTTTGGAGGAAGAAAAGAAGCTCAGAGGGAGCAGGGGTGTTACTCAGGCTGATGGGCTTTGGCCTGTAACAATAGAGACAATTTTCTGCAGATGTCTGCTGCGATGCTTCCTGGCTGGATGTGCTTGGGTGGTGCTTTGGGCTCTGTAAATGGTCCCAGGGCCAAGTACTTGTACTCCCTCTCCAAGAGCCCTGGAGCTGCAGGGTTGCCCGAGTGGCCACAAGAGAGCTGACCCAGCTCTGCCCTGAAGGAATCTTGGCCCCTCCCTCCGAGACAGCCAGCTACATCCTGCCCAGTGCAGGGCTGCCTCCTTCACCTACTTGTTTAGAGAAGCACTCAGAGTTATGGCTGTTCCAGATCTGTATTTAGGAGGGCAAAACCATCCTACAGGTCCTAAGGACTCAAATTAGAGCACATCCTTGCTTCTGGACTGGAAACCTGGTCCTCTAGGCCCACGGCATGGGTCATGCGTGGAAAGACTAAGCACAAGCGCCCAGGTCTCAGGTGCAAAATGAGAGCAGAGGTCAAGGCAAGCCTGGATCCTTCCAGGTCACGCACACTCTAGTCCTAGGATTCATATGCTGAACCCAGGACGTCGTATACATGGTCTCTTACTTCTAGCTTGCCAAAACCCAACCAGGTCTGCAAACTTCCTGTTCTAGCAACTATCTATAACTGCCAAAAGAAGCCTGAGAAATTGCCTCAAGTTGCCTTTAATCATAAATTTGGCCCAAGAGCCTGACCTGTAGGGACAACACGGTGTCCTTCTGCCATGTTACTGGAGATGTGCGACCCTGTGCCACATGCTTACCTCGTAGGTATCAGTCTGCTCAGCCCCTCAGGCAGTACGCTTACTCGAAGCCCCAGTACCCCTTTCCAACTAACTGACAAATTAAGCCCTTTCCCCAGGGAGGAAAAGAGGCTTTCCTTCAGCAACAGGGTGTGTGGCAGCCAAGGCTTGGGAGGAGACAGGGCTCCTTGGCCCTTCCCGGCCCTCTGTTCCACAATGCCAAAAGGGAGCACTGCAGCCAGCTCAGAACCGCCCGAGGGGCTGGCACAGCTGGAAGGGAGTGTGCGCCATGCCCAGCACACCGCGGGAACGAGCGGTGCCCTGCTGGAGGCACTCTTCACCTCCCTTGTTACTGATCACACTCCCTCACTTGTCACTTGCAGCCCACTGGACCACAGCCAGAGCCAGCCTGGTATTTGTAGGGCAAAGGGAGGGGAGTGTTAACAGCGGTGTGGTGTGGTGGCTGGGGAAAGGTGTGGCAGTTTGGGGTCAGGAAGCAGTGGGGCAAATCCACCTTTCTCAAATCCTGTCTGAGGTCAACGTTACAGAACTCCGTATAGGGAATCTCTGCCCCCACCTTCCTCAATCCTTAGTGGATTGCTGCTGACTTCTGTACTCTACTTAAGGAGTCTATGCCAGGATTTTAGCAAATTCAGGCTCATTTTTTCCCCTTGCCCAATTCAAAGCCTATAAAGCAACCATAGATGATCCCAACTCTCTGAAAAACCAGAGCACCAAAGAGATAAAAAAGTGGTTTGGGGACATCTTTGAACATCTTTGAAAGCTGTTCCAGAGGGCCTAGGAAAGCTAGTCCTAGAAGTTGGGGACATTCATGCTCACTGCTGACACTTTTCAGAGGATTTAAAATTTGGAAATACCCACATCACTCGTGGACAGCAGAGTAAGTGAAGAGCCTAAAACCTAGCATTTGCAGCCAGTGAGATGGCTCAATGGACTAAGCTCCTGCTTAGGGAAGTGCAGGGACTGGGGTTTGATCCCTGGAACATGTGCTGTGTTGGCCCTGGCCCTGCCCCTGGGCATGATGAGCTGGCCAGCAAGACCAGGTGTGGTGGTGCACACCTGTCATCCCAGCACTGGGGAGGCTGAGACAGGAGACTGAGCTGCATAGTAAGACCCTGTACCAAATGCATAAAAAAAAAAAAAAAAAAAAAACAAAAAAAACAGAAAAGCCTAGCATTTGTATTTATTGCTAAGCATGAACACATGGGACCTCAAGAGCGGCTCCATCTATCTAGCCCTCTCCTGCTATGACCTTGTGCATCTAGGTTAGATGCCAGGAGCACTGGGTGCTGTTCACAGCTTTCTGGCAAGTTCATTAGCTGCCCCAGAACAAGGCCATGAGAGAAAGAAAGGACTGAAAACACTATGTCCTGCAGGGACATTATTGGCTGGCAGTCCCTGAAGGATGGACTAATGACATGGAAAAGAGGCTTGCTCAGTACAAACGAAAAAGAGAAAACTTGCCAGGAGCCCACCTGACCAGAATGACATGGCATGGGAAAAAGTGTCCAAGTTTCAACAGGGAATTGATATAAGGTTGAGATTTTGAACATCATTCTGAGAAACATTGTGAGTTCATCACTGAGTCCCATTAACTCAACCACAAGTTCAGGGCAGGCTGGATAAGAACTGGAGGGGAAATCTGCCTTTCCAGAAATGGACAATATGGATTATATGGATTACATAAAACCAGTAATTTTCACACTTAATAAAAAGAAAAATCAATAGATGGATCAGAATCAATGTGTATCCTCTTATTATGCTTAAGCCATGTGTCTTAGGGCAGGCTTTTTTTTTTTGTATTTTAGGGAAGGGTTTACAGGATGTTCAGGGTCTTACTACTAGATCAGACTTGCAGTGATCCACCTGCTTACGGGCTCCTAAAAGCTTGGATTACAGGCACGCACCAACACACACAGTTCTAATTGCTCCGGGGGTGGAAAAGACACAGCATGCCTGGGAATAGAACCCTAGGCCCAGCCCTTAGGGCAGGCTATTTCTAAGGGCCTGGAACTTTCAGCTGACATTAAGGAAATGAGAACACCTCATAACTCTGTAGGCATTTAAGTCCCTTTTACACAAGACAATGAATTCATAAAAGCAGCTTGAAATCAGACAGCCCATAATACTTGATGTAGAAAATGTTCCAGCTTCCATAATTCTTTATTAAATATTTGACAAGTTGCATCACTTCTTTACAATGACTTCATTTTGTCACATTACTCTTTTGCTGTCAGAAAAACAAACTACAATTTTTCTGTAGAGCTTTCACAAAGAAAAGCAAAAAAGGACTTGTTCATAAACACAACTTTTTGTGTGTGTATCAAATTCAACCACATTTTAAAGCTATTCTGATTGTGAAAATGAGCGTTATCCATAAGTTGTCTTAAAAAAACAGCAAGGTAGTTTGGTTTTGATCATTGTATCAAATAGTACTTGGCTTTGTATTAGGAGGTTGGTTTACAAGAAAAAGTTATGAAACATTGAGAATTTATTTGGAATGCTTGAAACTCTTTTCACCTTAAAAGTCACTGTTTTTTTCATGTTTCATTTGATAACAGATCCTAAATTAAAAGATGACAACAAATGAATATCTTCCTAGGGTTCTCTCAGGCTCTGAGGGTAAGAATCCTCAGGACACAGCTTGGAGAAAACTGTAGAAGAGACAAAGCTCTCACTCCTTTCTGAAACCAGACTACTCACAGAGGTGTAAAAATGCTATACAAATATATAGCTATATACCTGTACAGCATATGCATGTATATAAGTATATATGTTACACAGAGAGTAGTAAAGGAAGAACAAAGTCACACGAAGTTAACATGAAGGAAACTGCGACAATCTAGGTGAAATTAGTTTGAGTACAAGGGATGGGCTTACAAAGGAACACGGACATCTGTTAATGCAAGTCCTGGTCATCTAAAAGCGTTTCAATATACTGAGACGTGGTGGAGAACGTAGTACACTAAAGGCTGGACATCAGCAGTGATGTCCTTAGATTCCTGTCGTTACTCCTTAAAAACAAAAGTAACAAAGAGACATGCACTTTAAACATGCACTGCATTGAGCGTAACATCTTTGACAAAGGACAGATGTCAACTGAGAGGTTTCCTTGGAAAATTTCGAACCAACAGAAAGCTATTCCTTTCCTAGAAAGCATTAACACAGGTTCATGTCCTAATACTATGGCATTTTCTCTGACACACTGAAAACACTCTGGAGTGGAGTGTGCGTATGTAGATGTATACATACTATTCATTAAGGCTTATATAAATTAAAAAAGTGGTCCGAAGAGTATCACATTTTCTTCCCAGTTTTAAAATCTAGACTACAAAGTAGAGTCTATAAGGTTTTGTCTTTAACACATCTCAGTCCTGAAATTGGCAGTTTTGACATGACTTAGGATGTACCCCAACGCCTGAACAAGACAGAGGTAGTGTGGGGAGCCATCAGGAGCATCCCTACTGGCAAGGCAGAAAATGACACCAGACAGCGTCTCCCTTGCTCTCCTGGCCACAAGGGTTGAAGAGACAGGTTGAAGGGGAAGAGGAGCGTGAGCACAGGGGTGTGAGGAGCTGGAGAGCTGACGACCTCAGGCTCTCTGTGTAGACTTTAAAGTCTCAGAAAAATACCGGAGTCAACTAGCTGGCCAAACAAAACAAAACAAAACAAAACAAAACAAAACAAAACAAAACAAAACAAAACAAAACAAAAACACCTGGTAACCATTACAACAATTGGAAAGTTACTGATATGAAATTGATTTTTGACAGAGCCAACTGGGACCTAGCAAGGTCAAAGAGCAATAGCACAGGGCACGCCATCTATGCCACAGGCGAGGTACAGAAAAGGCTCAAACATTTAGCACGTTTTTTCTCAGAATGTGCCACTGGATCCCTAAGTAGGAGCAATAATCCATGTCAAGTTGCTTTGTATCATTTACCTTATGAATTTAGGATCTATCTGATGTCACCTACAAAGGGGCCTTAGAAACAGCTTAGATCCCACTCCTCATTTTCAGAGGACTGGCGATGGGAAAGAAAATGCATCAGGTGAATAAGGGCACTAGGGAAGCTACATACAGCAGCACTCAGTATGAGCTAATCCTGCTGGGGAGACTTTCCCAATTTACCCCCAAAACAACTGGGGCAATAACAGAAACACGCCAGAGTCCACTGTAGTAGCCACGTGAACATCCAGGAGCTTCCACAAACAGGGTGTGCGCTGGCTCTCACTCAGCTGTGCGTGGCCTGTGACACCTACAGCTGCTGCAGGGAACCAGAGAAATGGGATTACAGGGGTCTCTCTGGCTTTGGGGATCACATGTAGAGGCCGTGGCATGCTGAGCAGCCTGGCTGCTAGGGACAGGTAGGACAGAGCCTGACAGAGTGGAGGGGGACAACCAGCTATGGCTAGCAACCTGTTCCTTGAGCAGTGATTTTCTCTTCTACCACCTGCAGTTATGTCTTGAAAATCGCCAACAGTGGCACTAAAATTTATAGACAAGAAGACAAAGAACCATTCTAGGCAAAGAATGAAACTCCACAAATAATGGAGGACTAGCGAACTGTTGACTTCTTTTCTTTTCTTTTTTTAAAAAAACCAAGCCCTCAATTAAGCAATATTTAGTAGCCATTAAACTCAGAGGGTAGATTAAGAGCTAGATGAACTGAATTGTCACTCACAATTATTCCCTTTTAAGCATTCATCGTATGGTGACAATTCTCACATGTTCCTGACTTAGAAATAATCTGAGTAGTTTTTCTTTCTGTATTTTCAACACTCAGTCTTATTTGCATTTAGAGAACCTTCTGATTTTTTAACACACAGTTTATAAGATGACAGAAGAATCTCAGTTATTACATGAGAATCAGATTTTCCTCCTCTAATTGTATGGACTTTCTCAAAAACCATCAAAGCATACTTCTCAATTTATTTCTTGGCATGATTCTATTTAAAAGATAACTGACTCTGGACATGAAGGCTACAAAAGAAAGGATTTCATAACTGTAGGGGTTAAAAACAATCCCACCCCAATCCCCACAATAATGAACATTTTAAAAATAACTAACATCCACGCTTTCTGATCACAGATAAGTATCCTTAAACTAGTATGAAAAGGGAGCTGACACTCAGCTCTGTAGTATGTCACCTTTTTCTAGAGCTGCAGTGTTCTGTATCCCTCAGACAACTTGCTTACAACGACAAGTGCCCACAGTTTCTCACATGCCACCCAGAACTGCACAAATACAACTGACTTCTTACACCAAAATTCTTCTTATACAACAGAGACTCTGAAACCACAAATTTTTGTCTTATCTACGACTGGCAGGAGACCCACTCTCTGGTGGCCCCTAACCTAGCACAACAGGGTCTAGGACAATACAAGTGAAACAGGACAGCACAGGGCTGCTGAACTCTCACACTGTCTCAGGCATCTTCTCGGGACATGACAGAATTCCGCAACAGAGACTCAGGGGTGGGAAAGAATCAAACTGCACAGAGACCCTCCATCCTTCACCACCACAGCATGACCCCTAGGGATCAAGTCAAGTCTTCTTTCTCACTTTTAATCTATCATACAAGAGACATGACTCAGGCAGTACACTGTATTGAAGCATGCAACAGGTATAGGTAACAGAAGTTGGTTAGATTAAGTGTATATTAAATAAATCCTTGTAGTTGAGTAGAAATCACAAAACAATTGGAAAGGACAGGTCTATAGGCTCAGCTTTACATTCAGGATTTTATACACCAGCAGCCAGACTCACAACTGATATTGCACCAAAAGATGTGTGCAAGGAAAGAAAATAATCATCACATTTAATGTTTATGATTAAAAAAAAAAAAAAAAAAAAAAAAACAACCAGGTCTGACCTTCACGTGGTGTGTAAAGTGCTTTCAGAACTGGCATGGTTAGAGCAAGAACTGGTTATTTAGCTATGATTGGCGAACCCACGAGAAGACTGAAGGGGTCTGGTGATTGGCGAACCCACGAGAAGACTGAAGGGGTCTGGCTTCCACAGTTCTGAGTCAAGCAGTGCCAAGTTTCATTCAACATGTCTCTACTACAAATAGCAAAGGGGGAAATAGAATAAAGGGGTGGCTGTACAGCAACAGGAAGGGTTAACAATTTCTCTCATGAGAAATGATAGTCTAACCCTGTCTCAAATGTGTTATAGCACACGTAATTAATTACTTCTAAGGAATAATGGTGTGATTCCTTTCAAGGTAACACAAGTATGGCATGCTATGTTACAGTTCTCTTGGCCTGTAGCTATTAGCTAGATTTGTACAAAAAAGGAATATCCAGTTTATTTCATTCTGAGTATGGAAAAACAAATGATCATTATACCTAATGTTATATTTGAAATTCCAAGTTCTTGTCTGTAGGTTTTTTTTGGGAGAGCAATCAAGTTCTAATTCTAATAAAGTAAAGGGGCAGTGTGTCAAAGTACTCCAAAAATAAAAATGTCATTGACATTAAGCTTGGTATGAAATTCAAATACCAAAAAAATATGTTCACTTTACCAAGTACATGAGACATCTTTAATTGTAATGAAATAAAATCTGAAAATCAGTCTAAATCATTTTAAAAAGTAAACATGAATTGTAATACTATACCTGTGGAGTGATTAATTCCATTCACTGTCATTAGAAAGTATGCAAAATATTTATTAAGGGCTTTGCCTGCAGAGGCACAACATAAATAGAACAAGTCTTCCTGAAATGTAATTAGTGTACACATCAACCAGTTGAGAATTCGTGGTGAGGAGTGGGAATTCAGCTGGGATTGGGTTCCCGAGTCTGGAGGTGGACACAGCGGGGCGGAGGCTGGGCTCTGGGAGCCATGCTGCGCAGCGGTGCCCGCCACCGGCTCTGCAAAAGTCTCTCAGGCAAATGCAAAAGAGCACATGGAACTTGCTGGATGGTCAGATGCTCGGAGGACAAAGGTCTTAATCCACCCCTTCAAATCCTTGAGCATTTTCTACAGCCATGAGAAGTTTCTCTCGTAAATCTTCAAAGGTTTCATATGGAGGTAAGTCAAGGCGATTAAAGCTGCCAAAGGAACAGAAGGGCATAGGTCAGAGGGTACCATTGCAGACACATGGCACTTCCTAGATGCAAAAAATGGGGCATTTGGTATTTGAACTTAATCTTTTTTTTTTTTAAATGTATTTAGTCTACAGGGTCTCACTACACAGAATGGACTCCTAGTGGTTCTCCTGTTTTTCAACTTCCCAAATGCTGGGATTATAAGTACACACCATCACACTCAGTCCCAATCACGTTCTTAGCATGTCCTGGGGTCAGGGCTGGCATGGCAGACCCTGGGGAGACTGAACCCCCAGCCTCTATATCTGCCGAAGCAGACACTTTAATCAGCTGAGCCATTTGGCCAGCCTTTGGCCTTTGGTATTTGAATAAGGAATAAGGAATGAAAATCTCAGTCACAATTCTGTGTAGCTGTGAAACTGTCCATGCCAAATAGGGTACATTTCCTATAGAGAAGAGAAGAACAACTCTCTCATAGACCCTGAAATCTCTGCCACACCCAGATGTGCATATTAGAAGGCGCCTGGTAGGAAGGAGACACGCTGGGGCAAGACAATGAATGACGTGTGCCTGCGCAGAGATTTCAAGCCCAGAACCACACAGCGTAGGCAACAGGCAGGACTTGAGATGCACCTGTCTGTTTCCATGCTGCCACCCATTCTCTGCCAGTGGGAGCCACAGGCTCTTTTCCCAGTGCACCTCACTTTCCTCCCCTATCTATGAAGTAGGTTCAGGTTATCACTATCATGTACATACAGATCCTGAATCAGAGGCAAAGACAAAGTGCCAGGAATCCCACTCCTAGGAATACTGCAACCCCTAGAGTGGAGCCCTGGCTGCCTGGATTTCCAGAACATCAATGCTAAGCCACCTTCACTGAGCAGAGTCTGGCAAGCCAGCGCAATGGGGAGCGAGGAGCTGCACTCCTGCAAAGCTCGGCTATCTCCAGTGGCTTTGGATGGGGTAGGGGCCAGGGGCTGAAGCTGCACAGGTGAGGGTGAGGACTGCACACAAATGGGCGAGTTAGTAGGCAGTCAAGCCAAGGTCTTATGCTGGTTCTCCCACTTGCCAGCTGGGTGGCCCTGGCCGAATCACCCAAGACTGGTTCAACTGTGAAGATGGGGAGATTGCTCACAGGGGTGCTAAGCAATGAGAGTATTGGAAGGTCAGAAGATCTGCCCAGCATGCAGTGAGTGCTCACAAGATGGGGACCGGTGGTGTTGCTTCCTCAACATTCACTGAAAGTCTACGGGCAGTATTTGCAGGGGTGTTGACTGGCAACGGACAACTGTCACAGCTCACTGTCATTTAGGGGAGGGTGGATGACGAGTGTCAGCCATTTTATTGACTCGCACCATTTGGGTTTGAAATTGTCTCCCTTCCAGGGGTTGCCATGAGACCCCAGGTATAAGCGGGGCAAGAACCTGTTTTAAAAACTGATCATTTATCAGTAGCAGCAGTAAGAAAAAACAAAACAAAAGCTGGGCGTGGTGGTGCATGTCTGTAATCCCAGCACTTGGGAGGCTGAGGCAGGAGGATCGGTGTGAGTTCGAGACCAGCCTGGGCTACAAAAGTGAGCTCAAGGCCAGCCTGAGCTGCATGGTGAGAACCTGTCTCAAAAAGACAAAACAAAACAAAACAAAACAAACAAACAAACAAACAAGACAAAAACTGCCCTGGGACTGTAACAACCCCTACACTGTGTAACAAGTCCCACTGAGTGCCATGTAGATTTCTTGGGTGCCAGTAACCATAAAATCCAGGGTGTTCTTTCTAAACAGTAGTTCTCAAAATCCTAGAACTGTAATTCTAAGAGTGACAAAAGACATGTTAAATTTTCTGCTTTTTTTATATTGGTAATAATTGAAGGACAAAATTGCACTCTTTGACTTTTCAGAGGTGGCTTCTGCCTTGCATGTCTTGGGCTTGCAGTGCAGGGCCTACAACTTCTGCAGGGCCTACAGAGCCCTTAGAAAGAGGCCTGCAGGGGATGCAAGCTTGAGAGGTAGCGGCACACAGTGCACTGGAGAGAGGGTGAATGGGGCACATGAAGATCTGAGGTCTGCATTGTGGTACACAGGGTCTGTGCTTCAGGTTTCCTATCTACAGGAATGGAGCCATCAGATAACCTAACTCTTAGAATTGTGACAGCTATATACAAGTCAGTCACATCAATATCTGGACAATGTCTGGAATGGAACAGGCACTCGGTAGGTGATTTCACTGTTATTTCTGAGGGAACTGGCTTTGGTTCACCTCTGGCAGCCATGATGACCCTCAGCAGGCCATTGTCCTCAGTGGGCTCTGGTCCTCTCAGGTGAAAGGTGTATGAGTAGAAATTACTAGTACAGGAAGTGGTCTGGGATTCCTAGCAAGTGTACATTGGTACTAACTTCTCCAGAACAGTGAACTGAAGCTTACAAGTAAGCACACACCCAGTGGTTATGTCTGAAGACCTTAAAGAAAGTTAGGTCTTTGGGTTTTGCACTTCCACCAAAATGAATTCTTAGTCTGAAGCTTAATTGTGCACTTTGCACTCTCATAGTTCACCGAGGAAATTAACCATCTCATGGTAGAAGGGCATGTGAAACGGCTATGGAGAAGTGGCCATCAAGCTGCCAGTTCTGTATCACAATACAACTGGGCCTGGCTAGGAGATGAGCCTTGCAGAAGAGATCAGCAGCCCTGCTCTTGAGGGTCAGGGTGCTTGTGTCACATTTCCCCGGAGATGGCAGCTCAGTCTGAGGGCGTGCCATTAGGAAGAGCTGGTTACTTTACTTCTGTGATGCAAGGACAGGAAAACAAGCTTTGGGAAGTATCTGTCTGCATCTTTTCCCTTTCCTAGGTCTACCTTTGTTGTTTTACCATGTAGTTCAGGCTGGCCTTCTACTTACTTTGTAGCCCAGGCTGGCCTCAGGCTTGCAGTGATCCTCCTGCCTCAGCCTTCTGAGTGCTGGGATTACAGGCATGTGCCACTATGCTTGGCACACCTAGGTCTACTTTAAAAAAAATCTCTTCAAAAGTATTCTTTTGAAAATCCCACTACTGAGGCCATATCAACTCAGTCCACATCTCTGGGTGGCAGGACTGGCATGAGGGTTTTTAAAAGCTCCCTACAAATAGTTATGATCAAGAACTACTGAGTTCAGGATTCATCTCGGCAACATCATGTCCTAATCAGGGAGAAGCAGGTGGGTTCCAAAACTGAAGAAAAGTTCAACAGTAAGGTACCTGCTCACAGGGTCACAGGCCTGAACCTGACTAGTTCTGTTTATTATTTTTTTTTTTTTAAATTTTTTTGTCTTTTTGAGACAGGGTCTCACTGTGCATTTGAGGCTGGCCTTGAGCTCACTTTTGTAGCCCAGGCTGGTCTCGAACTCGCACTGATCCTCCTGCCTCAGCCTCCCGAGTGCTGGGATTACAGGCATGCGCCACCACGCCCAGCTCTGACTAGTTCTGTTTAAAAAGCACTGAGAGAGCTGCACAGGACAAGGTGCTCTATTGGGTGTATTGGCCAAGGGAGCAGCCATTTCCTGGCAGAGCTCAAATCCCCCGATTGGGGAATCTGTGAACTGTGTGCTCCTCGGCAAGTGTTCTCACAGTCTAGGGCCATGACCACGGTGTTCCACAGGATGGAGAACGCCAGCCTGCAGACGATGACCGGAGTTGCTCACTCAGCAGCTCTTATGAACTCTGCCCAGCTCTGTGCCAGAGTGCGGGAGCTCTACACTGACACCCACAGCCCTGGGTTCGCTTCTTGCTGGCTGGCTTTCAAACTGAGGTGGTTTCATCCTAGAGGACCACGCTGGACTCTGCTATTGGATGAAATAAAAGCTTCAAATGACCAACCATCCACTGCCTAGAATAAAAGCATGTCATGTGGGCAATGACTGTTCTGGATATTCACCCATTTCTGGCTTTTAAAGGCTAAAGAGGCAATAGCCACATTCATTCCATTCGGTCATGTGAATAGCATGAATGGAAAACCCCTTTTTGCTGGTGAGGCAACGGAATCACACAGAAGCAGAGACCCTTTCAGAGCCAACATCTTACAAAGGCATTTTCGTGAGAATTTCTTTCCTCTGCCCCTTCTGTAGCAAGGCATTTCTTGTAGTATGCAGCCACAGCCTGCCTGTGTCAGCTCAGTATGGTCAGCACAGGACTCCGGAGCCCTCTTTGCTTGTGGTTCGAAGGCCAGGGCCACAATGCTCACATGGTCAGGAAGATGCATCCAGTGCTCCTCAGAGCATGGCAGGAGTGCCTGCTCTCACACGTACTAGGAGCAGACCAACTGAAGGACGCAGAGTTTGGACTGGCAATGCACTGCTTTTAAAACCTTGAGGCAGGACTTCCCAGGGCTTGGTGTCCTCTACCTGTTCCAAGAAAGAGCTGAGGCTTCCTCTACTAGCAGGTTCCCAGGGGCCTTTTGAGGACGCTGAACTCCTATACTCTGCTGTGTCAGGCCATGCGTTACCCACGGATCTCTTTACTACTCTGGCTATAATCATATTAATACTAAATTCCAGGGAGCTATGGGTTATTCACAGGCATGGAAGGCATTTAAAAATCTCTATAGATGCTTCGATAGAGAATTTTACTGGAAGTTCTAAACAATTCATTTAAAGTGGGAAAAAAAATATGTAACTCTTTGGAGATGCTGGGAGCAGCCACGTCCCCGCTCACTGGAGCAATCAGGACAGGCAGGCCTGGGAGGAGCGCCTGACAGAGTGGGGCGTCAGCGCTCGTGTGCAAACATGCTGGCTCCATGCAGACTGGGGCTGCGGCTTGGCTAACATTTACTGTACAGTTGCTGTTCTCATCTGTACCAGTTTCTCACACTCTGAGCTATTTATGGACAGAAGAGTAGCACTGTGTACATCAAGGCCACTACCACATAAAGCTAAGTAAGATACTGGTGGCCGTCACTGAAGTGTTTTGTCACTCACCATGTGTGAGCTCTGGGCAGCTTCTCAGGGCTGCCCCATTGCTCTATTGTAAACAGCTGAGGACCATTGGAACCTGGATAGAAAAGAAAAAGACAGGTCAATAAGGCTTCAGGATAAAGCCATAGTAAGGCTTAAAGAAAATGGGGAGGAAATACAGCCACGCCCGCTACCCCAGCAGTGCCTGTCCAGTGAGTCCCGACTCTCTGGCTTCCGCTGTGATGCAGTATTGTACCCTGGGAGGCACACGTCCACACAAGCTCACACGCAGGCTCTGGCTGCTCTCAGGATGGGCTGCCCTGGTGTCAACAGTCGCAATCCCACACCCAGGCAGCCACGGCCCTCCCACTGGGCTCTGTAGCATCAAAAAAGTACTTCCAGGGAAAGGCACAAAATGAGAATGCCAATACACAAGGCAGACACAGTAAGCACTCATCTACGGTAAGCACCAAAGAAGTGTGTCTCCTGGAGGCCAGGTGTCCTATAGAGGACCACACCGGTGAGTGTGCGAGACCTAGTGTTACAGACATAACAAAACACTAAACCAGAAGAAAAAGAAAAAAATAAAAAGACCCATCTTATGGTTCTCTGCACAAAATTCCACCCATCCCTGCATACAGAAGCCCCTGTTATATGTGTATGTGACGACTCTGCAACCTCGTACAAGCACACTGGCCTGTAGAGGCTGTGAAGAGGCTGGGGGTGGGGGTACAGCACTTCTGGGCTATAGGAGAGACCTGGCCAGATCCTCACTGGTGGACAGCAGAATCTGATGTGTGCCGCTTACCATAAAGTTCGGCGAATCCATTCATGGGTACGCGGGATGTCCCTGTGACAAACTGCAGTAACCGTATCCGCTTCTCGGCATCCATCAACAGCACGGCCTGGGCAACAGAGTCAGAAAGTCATTAGGTCTGCAGTTGATGCAGGGCAGAGCTGCCGTGAGGGAGGCAGGAACGCTCAGCCTGAAGTGTGCCATCACGTGAGGAGACCTAGATGGGAAACCGAGTCCACCTATTTCTGCATTTCATGGCCACCACAATCCCAGCCTCTTTAATCCTTGTGAGTGACTGTCAGATCTTAGGCCAAAGGCAACACTACAAAAAGCACACGCTGGGATGGCACTGAGCTCAGGCTTTTGTACTTGAGGCTCGCCAGCTCCCCCAAACCAATGACAGCTGCATAGTGATACAGAAGGGGCTATGCAAAGGGAATCCTGCTGCTGCGGAGACAGGACTTGGGGTTGCAAATCCCCTAAAGATAATGTTTTATAAAAGCAGTAGGAAAAACAGTAGCACGAAGAGCTCTCTAAAAACAATCTGCATGCTTAACATATTTGAGTTATTTGAGCTCATAAGAGATGCCTAAAAATTAAAGCTCAGTGAGACCCAATTAGGATTTGAAGATTCTGCTTCGTTTCCTTCTGTCTGTCACTTGGCACTTGAGATACTAATAACAGACATTTAGAAATTCAAATTGGTGAGCTGGTTTCTTTTCTTTTGCTACATAATCAGCCTTGTTTTTGGCGGGTGAGTTAATTGCTTTTTCAGTTGGTTTACTCTCTCTCTCTCTCTCTCTCTCTCTCTCTCTCTGGGCCAGTCTGCTATGGTTCCTCTCCTCTTCTGAGATGAACAGGATGCAAACACTGGCCCTAGAACAGCAAATCGTATTTTGTTTGCAACTCTGGATGAGGGATATAAGGATCATAGTGGTTCCTGAAATAAAACAAACAAACAAACAAACAAACAACAAAAAAAAACTGATGAATTTCTCTCTGCACAGAATATGCTATTTTGGGAAAGCCAGCTCCAAGAGAAAGCTCCCACTTGGATTCCTGCTTTGGAGGCCTAGTCCCAGTACTGCGGAAGCCAGTGAACTCCTTTTTAAGAATCATCTTTCTCAATAGGTTCTACAAATACAAGTCACTTTAACTGGGTGGTCAAGGCCAGACCAAGCACTTACGTTTGGATTAAAGTTACTCAAGTCTCATTGGGCACTGCAGTGAAAGAAGACTGCGGCTTGGTTCCTCTCATCCCTCTCCCACAGGCCCCGGTTTGCAGTATCAGCCTAACTCGAGGTACAGGAAAGCACCACAGGGTCCTGGCCCTGACTCAGGAGAGGAGCCTGAAGCCAGGCTGGGCTAGGGTGCTGGAGTTACCTTCCAGAACCACTGAATGACGGGGTGATTCGGGCAGTAGCCATTCTTGTAAATAGAATGCTGTCTCCAGTCGTTCACATCCACGTCACCAAGGCCGCACATCAGCAGCTATGAAGGAAATTTACCAGATATAAGGGAGGTAGGATGTGGAAGCCGAGGAAACTGCACACGGAGAAATTAGCTTTCCTCAAGGTTGCATTTTGTCATTTTGCAAAGGAGTTAAGTCAGCAGTTTGTGAAAACCAAGGACCATGGATATGTGTCCCAAGTATTTCTTGCCACATCAGATCACAGAAATGTGAGGGTGATTTACAAGACCAGCATTTCACACTGGAAACAGAGACTCTGGATCAGCTATCTTCTTGGCCCCCAATCTTAGGAGCACTGCACATGGATGTCTTTGTGCTGTTAGAATGTGCATGTTACCCTTTGCTTCCATGGAGACATTTTTTATTTAAATATCACACTTTTTCTACTTAGAAGAAAATCACTGCTTATGACAAGAACTCACCTCCCCTAGATGGTCAGTCCAGGTGACAACAGTTCCTTCTTCCAGGGACCCATGGACTGCAGGCACATCCTAACATAGCCATGGGCTCCCTGAATACTTCTCTCAGCTTTACTTTTCTTATTACATAGCTGTCCAGCAGAGAAGCTTTCCCGGGGACGCACGAGTGTGATAATCCCACACAGGGAATGGAATAAGAAAGAAGAACTACATCTGAGTCCTGAAAACACGCTTCCTAGGCCTCACTGCCTCCAGCCATGTGTGCCCCAGCTGCAGAGCAGGGCTCACAGTGCCTGCCTCCTAGATATCCTCTGTCTCATAGTTCCTCTTGAAGGTCAAAGAGCCTCATTCCAGTCTACAGGAAATTGTCTACTGTACATGGCTTGGACAAATGGCCAAGTACTGCCACCAGCTTGTCAGCAGACATAGGTGCCTTCCTTTTTTCCATTTTATTGATACAACAAAGAGCATTCCTTTAGTCTTCATGTTATAATTTTTCATCTCTATCCATACAAGGAGCTGAGGGGCCCCCTTTGGCTGCTGTTTTGTTACCTTCTGATCTTTGCCTTAGTCAACATAAACCATTTCAGGTCTAAGGAGACCTTTGCTCTGCAGCCTCTAGCAGATGTGGACTGTCACCTCTAGCCAAGTGTCCCAGGGGCCAGTCTTGTGGGTGTCACAGGTCCCTGGGCTGTCTGCTCCTGCAAACAACCTGAGCCGAGCAGATGCAGCCGCTCTGTTAAGACAGACACACAGGCCATGAAGCCAGCATGGCTCAGCGGGCATACTCCACTGACCTTGAATGTACAGGGAATCTTGGGGTGACTGTTTTTGCTATTCTTTATTTCCAAGTCAGAAAATTAGACCCCAAAGAAAACACATACTTCATCTAAACTTACTCAGTAGGATGGTATGCTAAAATACCATTTACAGAGTAGAGATACTTTTTAAAAACCTACTTAACATAAAATGTTTATGATACCAACCTCCAGCTCATTTTCATCAAAAATTTTAATCAAATCAATAGGAAGCAGTTCTGTGAATCCCTGAAAGGACAAATTAAAAAAAACAAAAATCAAGTTAAACATTTTTTGCCTTGAAAAAAATAAACTTCATATAGAAATAAAGTTTTTTTGGTTTATCAGGTGAAACATACTCTTATTGATGATTTACATATCATTGCCAGTATCAAATAGTGGCAATCCCAGCTAAAATGACACTTAAACTCGAAAACTTTTAAAAATTACACAATCTAGAAGGTTTAGGAGCATGAGTAATATTGGAAACCCTGTGACAATATAAATCTTGTGGGCAGGTAGTTTCATAAAAAAATCATTTATGACACACGACTGTGAGTCACTGGGCCCTAAAAACACACAGACCACAGATGTGCAGGAGACACGTTTAAAAATAATGCAGTGAAGGCCGGGTACAAGGCACAAAAGGAGGAGGTGTGATGTCGTTAGCACAGGGGAGACAGGAGCATGCTGAGCCCAGCTGCAGCTCCTAGGCTGCCAACTGGCCAGTCAAGTGGGTCACAGGGAGACTCCCAGGCCTTGGGTGGAGCCAGAACCCCAGAGTGAGTGCTACAGGGCTGGGGCCTAGGAATCTGCTCTCTGGGGCTTCCCATCCAAACCAAGTAGGAATGTGCCCTTGTCCATCAAGCCTTTCATTCTAGGACCCAGAGTTTCTTGAGCATTCTGCCTGGAATGTTTTCTTCATCCTGTCCACATGACTGAGCCAGGGGCGAGCTCAAGAGTGTGGCCAAACAGCAGCTGTGGGCCAACTTTACTAGAAGTTAACAGTGGACCTGGGCTATTTTCCTGTTATCTTTTAAGCTGCTAATTCATTACCAGACTTAAAAAAGATTTATGTTCACTGTGCAACATTTTTTTTTTTTTTTTTTTGTCTTTTTGAGACAGGGTCTCGCTATGTAGTTCAGGCTGACCTTGAGCTCACTCTTGTAGCCCAGGCTGGTCTTGAACTCGCACCAATCCTTCTGCCTCAGCCTCCTGAGTGCAGTGTGCAACATTTTTTAAAGTGATGCTCCTTGCTCTGGGCAAGGCACCAGGGCTTGAAGGTACCTGGAGTGCCTGCATTAGGAGCAAGTGCTCCTATCCACTTCCCAGGGTGAAAGCTGGTGCGGGTGGCTGGGTAAAGTATAAAAGCCCTCCAGACAGCAATGTGCTTTGTACAGGAGAAAATCTGTGAGGGCTCTTAACACAACCACAAACAAAAGGCACAGTCACTGAGGAGGGCAGCACCCCAGTGGGATGGCATAATGGGGCTGTCCTCACTAGGCCACTTTCTCTGGCTATCACCTGAAACTCTGCGCTGACAGCCCTGGATCGAGTGTGTAAGAAGTCCCTATTCAGCACAGTTAAAACAAACTGGAGTACTGCTGATTTCTGCTGGTCTGCAGAGGGGAGCAGCTGATACTTAATTTTCTCTTTTCATCTTTCAATTTCTTATAATCTTTTTCTTTTCTTCACCAATTTTGCATGCTCATATTTGGCAATCTGAACAGCTAATCTGAAGACAACATTATACAATACAGCAACCATTGTTGAAGCCCCCCCCCGCAAAGAACAAATTAGAAAATATGAGAAGCAAAGAAAGAGAACACAGAAAAAACCCCACTGACAGTGCACCACTGAACACTTGTCCTGCAGCTGGACCAACAGTGTGAGCTAGCAGTGCTGGCTTCCCCCGTGGGTCCCACTGTGGCTCAGGGAGTGGTCAACTCCAGCACACGGCCCACAGGAGGCCTGCGAGCTTTCCTCAGCCCCGGTCGGCTAGGATGCCCGGGAGAGGCCTCACCAGCAGCACTCACCTCCAGGAAGGCATTCATTTGCTTCTGGACCCTATTCACAAACCGCCACTGGATGACTAAGCTGTGGGAGAGAAGAGAATACGTTTCAGTCCTCTGCAGCCACCAGGATTCACTGTGCACTTCCACAGGAACGGCTGCTCTTTAGGGAGGGAGGAGGAGAGAAGCCCCTGCAACAGTGGGTGGGGTGTTTCAGGGCACCCACTGCTGACTCTGGCATTCTCTCAGCAGCCAATTCAGTGTCTGTGATGTCATACCTAGCCCCCACCCCAAGGCTCAGGTGATCAAAGTGCTTTATAGGTGAAGCTTGAAGAGAAAAATCATGGGTATGAGTGCAATAGGTATGTGTGCACAAGACACACATTTACACCCATACATGTGTAACTATGCACATATCTTTATAGAGTTCCTAGTGCAATGTATACATTAATGTCTCAATGCCAACACTTGGATGATGAATGGGGAAGATTTTCAAAGTAACTGACATTCACTGAAATAATTTTCCCTGGGACTGTGTTCAGTGCAGAGCAGAACCAACTGTGAGGCAAAGCTGCGAGGACTTCACCAGAGGTGCTTTGTCCTCATAAAAGGCTCTCATGCTAGAGGTGACGCCATAGCCCCAGTCCCAACGAGCAGTTTGCAGGCACCCAGCTCACTGGACCAGCTCTGGGGGTCTGGGTGGCACTTGCCGGCCCACTGCCGCTCTTCCAGCACTCTAGGAGGACACAGGCTAGGGAGTGTGTGGAGATTACAATCCCACTTTTTCAGTGAAGCTAGCTGATACTCTGTCTCATCCTGGCCTTCAACAAATATGAACCTTAAAATAATTAACTGCAAAGAGTGATGCACAGCACACGTCAAATTCTGAGAATCAGATGTTAGTCACTCTGTGCTATAGCCTTTTAAAGAAACTATTTACCATCTCTGCTTTCCAAGCAGACAGTGTTGTCTGCCAGGTGTCACCTGCTACAACCATTCAAGGTCTGAGCAAGGGCACTAATTAGTATGGACAGATAAGAGCTGTGCTATCTTATTGCCAGACAACTGATTAAGCATGGACAAGCTTTGGACTTGTGAGTGGAAAAGGGTTGTAGTATGATAGCTCCACTCCTTGGGGCTCCAAGAATATGACACTCTCTATTTCTCCCTAATTGGGGAGGACAGATCTTTGCACATCACACTGAAACATGCTGAGATTCTCAGCTGATGCTCAGTTCAAGTCCTCTGACCAATTTAAAATAGGGAGGAAACACTCCTTGCTGAAATGGAGACCTGAAAGCAAACAAGCTCAGGCTATTGCTGTAACATAAGATACACAGACTAGGGCCCCAGCACCAAGCCCTGCGGCACTTTCCTCTGCACCAGGGAGAAGCTAGCAAGGACAAACATGGCCATCCTTGGAAGAGCTCACAATCATGCATCTGGATCACACAGACATTGGTAATAGGTAAAAGTATAATGTACCTGAGCAGGAAAGATCTTCTGCCTGGTATAAAAATCCTAGGTCTATGTAACAGCTAGAAGTCTAAGATGACTCAACATTTTATTCCACCAAATGAGGCTGAGCTTGAACTATAAAAACTGCAAGAACTGGGCTGGGGTTAGAGCTCAGTGGTATAAGAGCCTTCCTGGCAAGTACAAGCACCCAGGCTTGACTCCTGGTACTGCATGCCGTGTTGGCCCTTGAACCCCAGGTGAGCTATGGGTGTGGTGGTGTGCACCTGTAATCCCAGCACTGGGGAAGGTGAGACAGGAGGATCACTGAGTCTAAGCTGCATAGTGAGGACCTGGACCAAATAGATAAAATTAGAAAAAAAAAGAAAAAGAAAATTGCAAACATCAGAAATAGCTCATTTTGTCTGAATGTGCTAAATTCTTTCTGTTTAAACTCTTCTATGTTTTTACCATAGAGAAGCAGTCAGGAGAGGGAGGGAAAATATTTTGTCATTGGTAGTTCTTAATTTTATCCTACTGGTCTTTGACACTGTGTATACTGTTACAATTTAAATTTTAATATATATATATATATATATATATATATACATATATATATATATATATATATATATATATATATATATATTTAGGGAAGGGTCTACAGGGTATTCAGGGTCTCACTACTGATAATAGTGATACACCTGCTTACAGCCTCCCAAGAGCTGGATTCTAAGTGTGTGCCACCATGCCCAGTCTCAATTGCTAGCTCAGTGTGCCCCAGGGGCCGGGCCAGCTCAGCAGGCCCAGGGATTGAACCTCTGGTCCCAGGCACTTTAATCTGTTGAGCTATTCGCCCGGCCTTTACCATTTAAATTTTTGATTAGATGCCCACATATTCCAGAAGAGCACCTCCCATGCCACTCTGCCACATACAACTTTCCTGGCTCCCCTCACAGCCAACAGAAGTAATGATACAATGCAGTCTTCATTCAACTTTCAGCCCGCATTCAATTTCCTACTAGTCCAGGCCAACAAACAACTTAAACTGCTGAGAACTGGCTGTATAGTCCTGGGTGTAGTGCTTGCCATCTATTTTGGCTAGGGATATCAAACCAATGTGTTGTTCAGTTTATTAAAAGAGGTCATAAATATGTGTATTTGGGCTGTGGATATAGTTTGGCAGTCTCAGCACTTCCCTGGAAAGCACAAGTACCCAGGTTTGATCCCTGGTACCATATGCCATGCCAGTCCCAGAACCCAGGAGTACAGCATGCCAGCTCTGAAACTGGGCATGGTAGTATAATCCCAACACTGGGGAGGCTGAGACAGGAGGATCACTAAGAGACTAAGCTGCATAGCAAGAGCTTGTACCAAATAAATAAATAAATAAATAAATAAATAAATAAATGATTAAAATAATAGTAATAATAATATGTATACATACTCAATATATTCTCTTTTGTTTTCATTTGTTACCATTATTTCTGATCCATTGGGCTTCAAATCCACTTGATATGTCTATAATTACAAAGAAAAAACAAAAATCAGCATTATGGAGTCATTTTGCATATTATTATTATTGAATAAGGTCTTACAAAGGATAAGCAAATTTATCCAAAAACATTTCTCAGAAAATGGGCTGTACATACAAGAGAATGTGTAATGAAGCTTTTAAATCATGAGGATGTCACACATTTAAAGATGTTATCATTAAAGAAACATTATTCCATGGTTATTTGTGCATTTTAATTATACTTCATATACTAGCAACAGTGGAGAACAGTATTTTAATATGCTTTTAATTTACCAATTAATTATGTTTAACAGACAAAGACAGTAAATCAATCATGATAACAGAGATAAAGATTCAGATGCATTTTGCTTCTGGAAGTTAAATTTTAACTTCATAAACAAGGATGCATAGATTTTCTTTCAAATAGGCATAGCATTGAACCTAGGAAGGGAGATAGAAAGAAAGGAAGAAGGGAAGAAGGGAAGAAAGGAAGGAAATAAAGAAGGAAGGAAGGAAGGAAGAGAGAGAGGGAGAGAGGGAGGGAGGGAGGGAGGGAGGGAGCAAGCAAAGCAAAGCAAAGCAAAGCAGAACTTAAGCATCAGGCACAGTAGTGCGTGCCTATAATTCCAGCTGTTCAACAGACTAAGGCAGGAGTATCACAAGTTTGAGGGCAGCCTGGTAATTTAATGAGACCCTGAATTAAAAATAAAATTTAGAAAATGACTGGGAACATAGCTCAGTGATAGGGTGCTTGCTTACTAGCTTATATGAGGCCCTGGCCTTGATCTCCTGTGTTTAGGGAAAGGGTAAGAAAAAAAAAAAAAAAAAAGTAAGATAGGTGGAATTTATTTGCATAAGGGCACTTCTGTCTGTCCCTGATGCCGCCTTCCCTTAGAGCAAACCTTGACGACAAAGGAACAGAGTTGCTGAAACATGACTGCCATGTCTCCCCAGTCCCAGATCTCGCAAGATGTGGTAAATAATATAAGGGGAAACCTATTATTTGTGGAAAAAAAAAAAAAAAAGACTATCCAGCTCCCTTGTTAGAAGCCAGCAACACAGATATTTTGGCGAGATTCTCAGCAGTTCTCAAGCTTGCACTGGCCCATAAACCAAGAGCTAACGTTTTATACACAATAATGGCATGGACTCCAGAGTGTAATGGGATGAATGTTCCAGCCCGTTCCCCCAGTCTCCCTGCTTCGCTCTAGACACACGAGACGTGGGCTCCTGGCCTGAAATCCAGGCTGCTTTCCTCCAGGGTTTGCTGCATCTGCTGGACTCTCACTCCTATTCACAATGAGGCCATTTCTCCAATTGCATGGAGCGTCCACCTCGCCCCTTGCATGCTTTTCTTTCCCCTTTTCACTTGAATAGGAACCTTGTCTCTTTGCAGTCCCTATTGCAGGCTTTTAACCCTCTCTGTATTGCAGACTTTTAACCCTCTCTGCATTTCCAGCTTCTTTCAAAGCCTTCCTCATTAGCTTCATTTTTCTTCTTCCTTGGTGGGCCCCTGCTCCTGCCCTGGACTGCCCAGGCCTCTGGTGCGGTCACTGGTGGTGGCCGCCAGTTTGTGCTTGGGTAGTGGGGGTGGGACTGTTTCCTATAAGCACACTGACAGTTATTTTGAAGATTGTGGCTTGAGTTCATTTGGATCTTCTCTAGTAGTTTTTAATAAGCTTGTACTGGTCCCCCATTTCTCCTCTACGATTGTTCTGTTATTCTTTGCATGAATGTAGGTTTCCTATCTATTCTATATCATCCCAGAGCTCCTCCTGGCACTGAGCAGACTCTTGGGATAGCTCAGCTAGTCCAAGGCAGAAGCCCCTCTTGCTGGCTCTCATATTCCAGGCACAAGGAGTAAGCAGCATTTGCAATCCCTGCAGGACACCCCTGCCAGGACCATCCTGGACCCCTATCTGATTACAGGACCTCTTCCCAGGTGTCCTTTGGGAGCTGTCAATTCCAGAACTATGGAATGACGGTGAACTGCAGACACGAGGGGAGGAGACCCTGTGAGGCCACCAAGGCAGCTGTAACCAATGCACTCAGGTCCAGTGCGGCCACAGCACTGGGTGCCCACAGCGCTGCTGGTACCTCTCACTGTCTCTACGGTTCTGCAAGACAATTTGGCAATAAACAGGCATCATGGTTTTCCTGTGCATATGTACCTTCTCATAACTTCTCTTTTAGGGTTTAGAGCAAGCAAGAAAAATTAATCAAGTATGCGAAATGTATATTTCAGTACTATATGTTATCTACATTTATATCATATTTTTCCAGGATTATGTTAATATAATGAACACAGAAGCAGACTACATACCTACAAATAAGGTATAGTTAGGAATACACAGCACATATCTAAAAAATGGAACTCAGTGTTGCCATTCAGACAGTATAGATTACTGATATGGGAAGTAGGTGATATATGAGGAGCACTATACACAGGACAATTCTACTTCCATTCAAGCACAAATAAGATCTGCATCTACGTACATGCAAAGAATACTTCTTTTAGATATAATCTGTGTGGTCCTGGGGATTGAACTGAGAGTCTTTGCATGGAGATGGAGAAATCTTCATAGTCTGTCTGTTTGCCTATTTATTTATTTATTTATTTATTTGTTTGTTTGTTTATTTTTAAGGCAAGGTCTCTATAAGTCACTAAATTGCCCTGATTTGGTACTCTGTCTCTCTCTTTTTATTGTACTAGTTTTATGTTAATTACAAAGGTTAATATTTTATAATAAAAAATTGCTAAAAATGTTTTTAAAAGGAACAAAGAACAAAGGACCTGGCCATCCATCCAAGCTAAATAAGGGGGGCAGATGAGGAAGAGGCTGCATGGCTGATCTGGACCATGCTCCCACACCAGAGGGTGAGGGTTGCTCGGGGGTGGCCTGCCAAGGGAAGCCAGGTCAGCAACTGCTTCTCTCCCTAGGCCACCATGTTGGGGTGAGGCCTTCAGGTCCACAAAGACTTCTTGGTCAGTCATCCTGTCCATGGTGTGGGGTTTCTGTCCTGCTTGGGTTTACCAGAGATAATTTTTTTAGTAGGAACAGCGGCCTGTGTTCAAGTTCTACTTCTGCAGCTAACAGCCGGGGCCAAGTTTCAGATCGCTGCCTGTGCCCCAGGTGCAATGTTTGGGCCGTCACAGGTCATTACTGCATCACCGCAATGGGTACACAAAGCACCATGTCAGCAATTTCTGGCTAAGCATGAGGCTCAGGGGAAAGCAGGAAGCTGGCTGCAAGCCCCAGTTCCCAGGCTGTGGAGCTGGACTGTTCATACGCCCTTCTCCACAGCTTCTATTCCTGCTGAGTGTCTTTGCTGAGCCATAGCCTCGTGTTTTCATTTCCCTTACCTCATACTCCTCATTTCAGACTCCACTGCCTCTGGAGAAGACAAAACAGCACCAGGGATGCATGGGCTGAGTGGGCTCAGAGGCACCAGCAGCCTGATGCTGAGGAGGGAAAAGCTGGCAATCACTGGGCTTCTCCTGGGCACATCACCCCCTGGCAGCATCGTGGCACACAGAGGAGGAACCAGGGACTTAGAAGGGGAACTGCTCTGATCAACCATATGCAGCAGACTGGACGGGGCTGGTGCTGGTGCCCAGGCATGCCTTCTCCAGAGAAGCAGCCTCCACGCCTCTGCTTTGGATGGGCTTTTGCCAGTCTTGTCCACTTCCCCACTACACTGAATGCATCCTTCTTACTTTCCAGAGATCACATCATTTGCTTAGGTCCTAAAGAACCCTATGTAACACTCAGAAGGGTCTGGCACATAGCAGCTGTTCAGTAAGTACTGATGGAAAAAAGCACTGCGATAGAAAGAGTCCTGGTTTTTAAAGTCTAGTATTCTGAGCATAATCTTCTCACTCTTCTTTATACAGATCAGAGGAGGCCAGGAGCAGACCCATGACCCTCACAGAACTAGAATCCCCCTCTTGCAGGTTAAGAGCTTTGGATGGGGCAGCTCCCAGACCTTCCATAGACACTTTACACCAAATGTCTGCGGGTTAGCTGACAGCAGTGTGTGGCACACTGAGCCCCCGGGGCCAAGGTGGAGGAGCTTTCTCTGCTTCTGTGACCCCACTGCTGAGCAGGGAACATTGGCTCCTGTGGAGTACAGCCTTAGGGGAAGCCAGGGCCCTCCCCAGGCAACTTTCCCACCCCAGGATGAGAGCAAAGCCTTGGCAAGGGCAGTGCTGGTGCTCCCAGGTACCTCTTGCATGCTAACTTCCAAGTTTCTCAGCTGCCATCTGGCTGTTCCTAGAGTGACCTTGGCACTATCACCACTTCTAGGCTCTTGGCCTGGTTCTTCATGGCCTTTTCCCTGTGTACTACCAGTTTTACCTTCTGATCAACTCTCTTTCTCCAACCTCTTCTTTTTTGGTTTTCATTATAGTCCCCTAAGGTGCTCTGTCCAGTAGCCTCTCCCCTACCACCTTGCCTACCACCACTAAAACCCAACAAGTGGAAGCACAGCACCCTGTACAACCTGTTGCAGCCCCATCAGGGCCACTTCTCTCAGCTAATTCTCCTCCAATGGCCAGCTGGGCCCTGGGGCCTGTTAAGAAGTTGCTTAAACTGGCCTGCCCAGTCCTGAAGAAGTTCCTGAGCAGGCTATTGTTCTTCCTTCTCCAGCACAGCTTTTGAAGGTCACCCCCCATGGCCTCATCACACCTGCACTGTCCAATGCAAAGGAAGAACATTTTGTTCTGCTCTAATAGGCATCTTTTGTGTGTGTGTGTGTGTGTGTGTGTGTGTGTGTGTGTACAAGGGCACGGGTACGTAGCCACTCTTCCTGCTCAGTATCCAAACCTTCGCCACTGGACACACTCACAGCAGGCCCCAGAAACTAGCAGTTCCAGATTCCCATTGAGCAGGAAGCAAACAAGTCACACAATGACAACAGCTGCGACTCTGTAACCGGAAGCATCAGCTGCCATGTCACGGTCTGTTGCTTGTAACCGTGAAATGAGAAGGGCTCCCGCACAAAACACTGTGGAAGGCTGAGTGCACGTCCAGCTCACTGGGCCCCAGTGCCGGCTCGGCCCACTCAGGATACAACTTTGAGTTGGATCCGGGGGCACTGGCCCACACTGGCTTAGAACCAAGTGCAGAGCATGGTCAATGCTCCCCTGAGCAGTGGATGAGAAGCTTGGATGGATGCCCTGCCAAGGCTCCTATTTTCAATCCAACAGCCATTATCTGAGTGCAGACTCATGTGCTGGAGCCAAACTCGTGGCAAGAGTGCGACGATGACCCAACAGCAGGTGCACTGCTGTCGCCGAGAGAGTCTGGTGGACTCCTGGACAAACAAATGCAAAGTTCCCCATGGTAGTGGTATTAGGAAAACATAGGCGGAAACTCTAAAGTACATGGGTGTTTGACTGATTACAGGAGGTGGGGTGAATTCTATAAACAACCACCACCAAGCAAACTGTGTTGGCTGGAAACAGTAGTTCAGTCACAAGGCAACTGGCACTGGCAACTGACACCTGCAAGCTGAGTCCTAAGCCAATGTTCAATATCAAACGAGTTATAAGTATTGGGACAAAATTTTCACATCAAAATGCATCAGGTACCAAATTCAATGTATTTCAAAGCAGCTGAGTACCAAGGCATGACTGGCCAAGAGCTGACTTCCTGGAGGAAGGAATGTCTGAACTCAGAAGGGAGCAGCCTGTTCCCAACAGAAGACAAAGCATAAATAAAGGTCTCGAGGCAGGAAGAAGATCGCTAAGTTCCAAAAGGCCAACAGGGCTGACTCAGGAAGTCTGAGGAGCAAATCTGTGATACAAAAGAAATACAGAGGAACAGTGGGGTAGGCCATGGAGCAGCTCACAGGACAGACTGAGGACCTGGACCTTCACCCCATGAACACTGCGAAGCTCCTGAAAGTTTCTGGCAGAGATATGACACGGCCTTTTTTCATGTGCTGCAGTGATCTCTGTGCCACAATAAAAACAAAGAACAGTAGGCCGGGGAGGTAGCTCAGTAGACTATGTGCTTGCCTGGCAAGTGCAGGGTTCTGAGTTCAATCCCCAGGACTGCAAAAACCAAACCAAACCAAACCAAACCAAACCAAAAAACCCAAAGAAGATACAAGGAGACCTGTAAGGAGCTATGAAAGGTGGTGACTTGGATTTGGGGAAGGGTGGTAG
>PVJA010010914.1:0-56150 GCA_004027025.1 Myocastor coypus
ATTTTTTTTTTTTTTTTTTTTAAATCTTCCAGGGTCAAATCCCCTCAGGATTAAGTTTGGGACCATAGACTTTAGCAATATTTAAATGTTTTCTGAAGGGCTAGGGAGATAGCTCAGCGGCTTAAGTACCTGCCTGGCAAGCACATGGTCCAGATTTCAATCCGTGATACTGTAGTAATGATGATGATGATGATGATGATGATGATGAATATTTTCTTTATACATTTAGGATAATACTTAGTGTCTAAAGAACTTTTCCATGTTGGGTGAAGTCCTTCTGTCTGTAGAAACTGAACTCTGAAAGTTGGCTGTGCTTCACTATCTGAATCCAGCTGATAACTTTACCTCCCTTTTATAAAGTCTTTTCTGCAAGATAGTACCCATGCATATCACTGGAATGAGTTGGTATATTTTGCATTTTATTGAGTCCAGACTGAAAGTCAGTCTATTCTGAGCAAGTCTTTCCTTTTTTTCTTCTTTCATTTTATTAAATAGTTCTTTATTTTGCTTTATCTGAAATCCATTTTATTTATGGTTTTGCTTTATCCCATATTAGGTGCTGTGTCCCCGCTGTGATACTGGCCTTTTGGGATTGAAAAGGAAACAGAGAAAGTTGAAGGAGCCTTTGCCAACTGGGAAGAAGAAAAGCACCAAATTAGAGAGTCTGAGTGATCTGGAAAGGGCTTTAACTGAAAGCAAAGAGACTGCTTCAGCTGTGCGTAGTTGGGCTTTTCCTTCTCCTTTCTGTTGTTGAGGAAGATAATTTCTAACCCTTTCAGGTTTACAGGAATATTGTGAAGGCAAGTAGAATAACTTGAAAGTTATTGTTTTTAGCAACGTTACTGTTTTCTGAAGGACCAGGGAGATAGCTCAGTGGCTTAAGTGCCTCCCTGGCAAGCACAAGATCCAGACTTTGATTCCTGGCACTGTTGTTGTCGTTACTATTAAGTTTTACTACAGGTAAAATAAGAATATGCCTCAGTGAGCAAAGGACTCCTGTAGGGCTCAATCTTTAATTTGTCTCATGGTCTCAGAAAGAATGCCTAATTAATCAAGAAATGCTGGATAAGGCTATTGAGGCTAGAAATGCCAAGTTAAAGTAAGTACAGGGTATAGCTCAGTGGTAGAGTTCCTACCTCTAGCATCCATAGATGGATTTGTTTCTTAGCACCAACATTAAAAAAGGAGAAGATTAAAGAAAAAAAAAAAAAAAAGAAAGACTGGATACCTATTTAAGTCTGACCTTCATTTAAAAAATACTTGATTTTTTTTATTTTTTATTTATTTATTTTTTTGGATAGAATCTAGCTATATATATAGTTCAGCTGGCATTGAACTCACTGAATAGTCGGTGCTAGTCTTGAACTCACTCATGGTGATCCTCCTGCTTCAACTTCCTGAATTTTAGGAATATAACATGCACCACTCACGTAGACCTTAATAAATAAACACTTTTGAGTAAGATATTTTCAAGAAGATGTGATGCTGATGTCTAGCTAATGTTAACTGAACAGAATGTCAGGATAAAAGGAGAGAGCTATGTAGTAATCAAACCCAGATCTCATATATATATATATATATATATATATATATATATATATATATATTAGGCAGGTGCAGTACTACTGAGCTGATCTCCAACTTGATTTGAATGTTGCAATGGCACCTATTCTGTAGTAGGAATATAGTCAACACATGGCTTAATAGTAGGATAAGTTCTGTAAAGTGTGTTGTTAGGCAATTTTGTTGTATGAATATGACAGAGTGTATGTAAACTGATACAGCAATGATGTCAGTAGGAAGTGTAATTTTACAGGACTGCTGTCATATTAGTCTTTTGTTGAGCAAAAGAAATTGTTATGTACGGGCCCAGCAGGATGGCTCAGTGGTCTAAAGTGCCTGCTTGAGAAAGCTTGGGCAGCTTCAGAGACTGCGGTTCGATCCCTGGCACCACATGCTGTGCCAGCTCTGCCCTCGGGGGCGGGCTGAGCCAGCCATAAAAATGAGTGAATAAACAAAGGTTCTGAAACAAGAAAAAAAAAATTAAAAAATTTAAAAAATAATAAATTGTTATGTAACACATGATGTACATACTTGCCGTCAGAAATGTACTGAAAGGCTACATCCTCAGGCCACAGCACCTTTCCCCATCTGTTCTTTGTGTCTGTCTAATCTCTTACAATTAACTTGGGGTTGGCTGACTTATTTATTTTGGCATATTCTTTCTCTGGGGTGTATTTATATATTTCTGCTACTTGGGAACCATTTTGTGTTTTTAAGGTTGTACGTCTGGCTCATTACAGTATGTGTGGTACATTCTTGTCCAAACTGAGAGTTACAGTCCTTCCCTAAAATTTATATATGTTTGAAACTTTACATGCAGTATCTTTCATACCTTCTGGTCTGCCTAGCTAGTCCATACACTCCTGGTTTACGATCCATCTACACACAATATACTGACTTACGGTAGAATCCTGAAAGGTCGGTTTTTTGATTACCATTTCTAAGCTATGGAAGGGTACCTTGTTATCACACAACATACACACACACACACACACACACACACACACACACACACACATTCCATTTAGCTATAAAAATTAGAGTGGTTTTTTTAGTCGTTTTTTGTCTTTTTGAGACAAGGTCTCTGTAGATTGGTCTGGCCTTGAGCTTGCTTTGTAGCCCAGGGCTGGTCTTAAACTCCAGTAATCCTTGTGCCTCAGCCTCCCACTGCTGGGATTATAGGAGTGCACTGCCACACCCAGCTTAGATCTGTTTTTCCCTGTGTACCTTATTCACACATTTTCTTCCCCAATCTAAAAAGAGATGATGGAGTCATATTCTGACCTCATGTAGTACAAAGTATAATCATCTGAAAGTGGGTAAATATGATAATTGAAAATTATCAATCTTATGGTAAATTAGTCTATTGAGTACTTGGGAAAAATAAAACAGGTTCTGTAGACTATAGTTTTTATTTCTGGAAGGAAAGCCCAGTATAAAGCAAGTTCATCCTTTTTCCCATGTTGTTACCTGTTCTCTTTCAGTGAAGAGCTAGAAGAGAGCTTTAATGATACAACTTTCTATAGAGGCAACAGGTAGGAGGATTGCAAGTTCAGGGTCAGCCTAAGTTTCATAGCAAAACCCTGTCTCAAAATAAAAATATATAAAGGGAGGGCACAGCAGAATGGCTCAGTGGTCTAAAGCACCTGCTTAGGAAAGCTTAGGTCAGGGACCGTGGTTCGATCCCCAGTACCACATGCTGCACCAGCCCTGCCCTCAGGGCAGGCTGAGCCAGCCATAAAAATAAATAAACAAAAGTTCTGAAACAAGAAAAAAATATATATATATATTTGGAGGGGGTTAGGGATGTAGCTTATTGATTAGAATGTCCCAGCTTCAGTCTCTAGTACATACAAGAAACAGAACCTTCCATTTATTGATAGCTTGTACATAGTGTTTACAAATATGTTCAGTCTCGCTTATGACTGAACTTGATGTTTTCAAGTCACTCCTACAAGCTGAACTCAGAACTTTGCAGGGACTTGGCTCTCTTTAATAAAGAGGAAAGATTATACTTGAGAACATTGCTACTTCTGCAAAGACTGATGTACATATATTTTTTGTCTTTAGTCTAATTTTATAACATGTATGTATAAGAAAATATGATGAAGTGGTCTGTAATTTTTTCATAAGGAATACAGTCTAGTAGTCTAAGAATGCAGTTTGTAATTGCACACAGAAGACCTTAGTGTTGAAGAACGTAAGCTGTTCTAGAAGACTTTATCTCAGGAGATTTCTAGAAAAATACAAAAGTTAATGGAATTGCAGACAACTAGAGACCCTCAAGAATTAGTACACACAGTATAAAATAGCTGTATATTTCAAGAGAAGTAAATTTTCTTACTGATACATGTAAAGAAGTAAGATTTTTTTTTTTTTTTTTGTCTTTTTGAGACAGGGTCTCATTATGCAGTTGAGCTCACTTTTGTAGCCTAGGCTGGTCTCAGACTTGCACCGATGCTCCTGCCTCAGCCTCCCAAGTGCTGGGATTACAGGTGTGCACCACCACGCCCGGCTAGAAGTCAGACTTTAAAGAAATGGTATCTGGAGGGAAAGTACACAGTGTTTACTATGCACCATGCAGAGTGTTCTGTCTCTTGCTCATCATCACAGCACTACAAGGTGCACATTGTATTGTCTTCATATCATACACACAGAAAATTTAGCCATGGTAGAATATGTTGATGTTGGCCCAGGTTACACAGTTTAGTGTGAGGCAGAGGCAAGATCAAATACAGATGATCTACCCTAGAGCCCATGCTTCTAACTACTAGAGCCTTGAGTTGATGGTAGGAGGCTTAGTTTCCTGTGCCAAAATGTTGGATTTTAATTCTTTTCAGATGGCAACACTTGGGGAAGCACGCCTAAGAGAAATGGAAGCCTTGCAGTCTCTCAGAGTCGCCAATGAAGGGAAATTGCTGTCACCTGTCCAAGATGTGGAGTTGAAAGTGTGCCTCTGTCAGAAGGCGCCAGCGAACCCTATGATTCAGTGTGAACTCTGCAGGGATGCTTTCCACACTAACTGTGTGGCAGTACCCAATACTTCACAAAGTCCCCGCATCTGGCTTTGTCCCCATTGTCGGAGATCAGAGAAACCTCCCTTAGAGAAAATTCTCCCGTTGCTGGCCTCCCTGCAGCGCATTCGAGTTCGCCTTCCTGAGGGAGATGCACTTCGGTATATGATTGAGAGAACCGTGAACTGGCAACACAGAGCCCAGCAACTGCTTTCATCAGGGAACCTAAAGTTTGTGCAAGACCGAGTGGGCTCAGGACTGTTAGCTAGCAGATGGCAAGCTTCTGTGGGACAGGTGTCAGAGACAAACAAGGTTAGTTGGGACTCTTGAGTTGCTGGGTGCCAGAGCTCTGTGTTTTTTTCCTGGTTCTATAGCTTTGGTTTTGCTGTATCCTTGGAAATCCCTTCACCGTTCCTAGCATTACTAAATCTGGAGCTTCCCACTGCAAGTTCATGCACAGCTGCTGCATCCTTTTTGCTCCTAATAGTTGTTCTTAGTTATTTTTTTTCTCTGTAGAGTAAATGTTCACCTGTCATGTGCTCAAATAAGATTTCCTTTGTCTGTTAACTCATATATGTATATATATATATATGTATATAAAATATATATTCTTAATTTTTGCTTGACCAAAATTTTTCCCCCTATTTAGATGAAAGCCACTGAATAGAAAGGACAGTTTCCTACTTTCAGGTTTTTTTTGCCCCTCCAAAATGTTGGTTTTGGAAAAGTCAATGTTATGTTTTAGAAGAAGGGCTTTAGGGTTTATGCCATAAGTACTCCTCTGTCTGTCTGTCTGTCTGTCTGTCTGTCTGTCTTGTCTGTCTGTCTTGTCTGTCTCTCTGTCTTGTCTGTCTGTCTGTCTGGTCTGTCTGTCTGTCTGGTCGGTCTGTCTGTCTGTCTGTTATCTATCTTTCCCCATTTTGAGATTGAGTCTTGCTGTAGTTCAGGTTGGTCTTGAACTCATTCTGTAGCCTATGCTCACTCTGCCTTCAACCTCATAGCAATCTTTGTGCTTCAGCCTCCTGAGTGCTGGGATTATAGGTGTGGTGCAACATGTCTAGTCCTCCTGCTGAAAGCATCATCACTGGGATGGGTGGGCAATTTTCTGTCTTCTTCCCTAGATGGCTGCAGGAAAGGCAAGTGAAGATATTCGCAATGCATAGTCAGAATAGCAATATTCAATCTTTTTATAAAGCTAATTTGTCATTTAAATCTAACATATATTTTCCCATTGCAGATAATAATTCTTGTACCATAGAAACACAGATATATAAGTTAACTGCTCAGCGGATTACAAATAACAACCAAAAATATGTCCTATTATGTATGCCTCCTTTGCTTCCTGTGTTTTCTTTTTCTTTTGAGACAGTGTCTTGCTGTGCAGTTCAGGCTGGCCTTGAGCTCATTTTTGTTGCCCAGGCTGGTCTTGAACTCACACCAATCCTCCTGCCTCAGGCTTGTGTTTTCTTTTATAGCTTTTGAAACACAGTATGTGGCAAACAGTAGGTGACGAGTTAAATATTTTCTGCATAGACAAGCAGGCTGCAATAGAGTAATTGTTCTTTATCCAGGGTATGTGAGGTGTTAGTTACCTTTGTTAATAAAGGGAGAGGACACACTTACTTAGGTCAAAGGATTGTTTGCCTACTTCCTTAAATAAAAGACCAAGGGAAGTAGGCATATAAATGACCAATTTCTGACAGGTTCCAGTTTGATTTATTCATAGGGATACAGTCATATGTTCATTGCATTCTAACCTTTTTGGGCTTTTTTATTTGTTTTTGTGGCATCTGAGTCCTCTCTGGGGGCAGGGATCAAATTGCAATACCTGCACTTTGCCCAAGCTTGCTTAAGCAGATGCTTTAGACCACTGAACTATCTCGCCAGCCATCTAATCTTTAATATGGCAAAATAAAAGAGGATTAAAAGTTTGTAAAATCTGTTTTCACACAGAGAAAATGGCCTATTCCCTAACAGTTTTTATTTCCCCCAAACCATTTTACCTAAAATCAAGGTTAAAGGCCTTTTTTTTCCCCTGAAAGATAATAAATTTATTGACCAGTGCTGAGATGGTAGGGGAATCTCTTCATTTTTTTAAGAATTAAGTTGATGAGATATGGTGGTAACACACCTGTAATTCTAGCACTCGGGAATCTGAGGTAGGAGGATGACTATGAGTTCTAGGCCAGTGTGGGCTATATAAATGAGTTGAAGACCAGCCTGCACTAGACAGAGAGATCCTGTCTCAAAAGAGAGAGAGGAGGGCTAGATTAAAGTGGCTGCTTCGGCTCTGGGCCCAGGGAGCACTGAGACAGTGACAGACTGGGTGTGGTGGCTTGCGCCTGTAATCCCAGCACTTGGGAGGCTGAAAATAGGAGGATCACTTTGAGTCCAAGCTGTGTAGTGAGAACCTGTACAGATAAGTAAACCTTTTTATAAAAAGAGAAAGAAAGAAAATTAAGTCTTGTTTTTTCCTAGTTACATTCCTGTTAACCCAGATAACATTCATTGGATTGGTGAGAGTATTAATCCTTTCAGGCCTTGTTGTCTAAGGTGCTTTCCTTTCATTAGGTATCTCAATCTCCTGGCACAACATCCTTTTCTTTGCCTGATGACTGGGACAACCGAACGTCATATTTACACTCTCCTTTTTCTACTGGACAGAGTTGTATCCCACTCCACGGTTTGTATTTATTATCCCTGCTCTTTTGAGGGCTGTATATTAATAGGTCATCTTATACTAGGTTTTTGTTAGTAACAAGTACCATAAAGCATTTTATCCTTAAATGTACACTCAGAAACTACCATTTAAAGAAAAAAAAAATTTTATCCTTAAATCTAGGATATAAGTTAAACACATAGTATTTAGAAAGTCATGGGCTCCCTTATTGCTTTGTTACTTAAGAGACTTGTGGGGGATCTTACAGATAGCCTGTCCACATTTAAGACCTACCTTCTTTTTTCTCATTTATAAGTAAATACCCCATAAGCCTAAAGCTGCATCTGGAGTCCAGATCAATGTGTCTAATCTTGTGGTCAGAGCTTCATGATCCCCTCAGATCATTGCCAGTGTAAGCTTTCTAGTATAAGCCATCAACACAGAGGTCTTATGGTATCTCTTGTGTATTAGAAATAAGCCAGGATGAGGACTCAGGATTCCCTAGGAATCAGAAATTAGTGAGTCTAGTTTGTGTTCTTCTGTATTGTGGCTTTAGGCAGCTAAGTGAACTCATGTAAGTGTAATGCATCTTAAGGAGAGGGTGGAAGTGGAATGAGAGGCAGCCTTTCTGTGTTTCTCACAGACCTATAAGTGCACATGTGAAGTACTTGCCATCATTTTGATTGGGTCTGGTCTTGAACAGGCATCAGTCCGGAAGTGAATGAACTATTGATGGAAGCCCAGTTGCTCCAGGTATCCCTTCCTGAAATTCAGGAGCTTTACCACACACTCCTTGCAAAGCCAAGTCCTGTTCCCCAAACTGACCGAAGCTCACCTGTTAGACCCAGCAGTGAGAAGGTGAGTGTCTGAGAGGCTCCCAGGAAGCAGTCCAAGGTGTGTTGTGCTTTTAGTGTTACTCTATCTCAGTGATCCTGTGGAGACAATATGCGATCCACAAAACGATGCAAGCTGACTACCTCCTAGCTCTGTTCTCCAGGCTATTGGTGAGAAAATACGCAATGATGACAAGCACTGCATCCTGGGATTGTGTCATTTTAAGTTGCTGTGTGATTTTTTTTTTTTAATAGAAAAGTGTGTGCTACATCATTCCCTTTGTTGTTACTTTCCATAATAATAACTAGGAATGTTTTTGCCCCGTAAGAGAAACACTAGTGATAAAAAATGCAATTATAGTTAACTTGAGAAGTCAGTGATGTTTCTAGACAGCCTTAAACATGGTTTTGTTGTTCCTCCAGACATAACCAGATAGCTGATGTGTGAGGACTCAGGATGCCCTTCTTGAGTGCTCAGTTACTTGAAGGATATCCTATAACAACACCTTGTGTCTTAGCAGCATTAAAGCTATTGCTTCTGTTTCCTTTTAGGACTAACTGCCCTGTCAAATTGATGGTCTCTAAGGATTGAAATCTGCTAGGAAAATAGCCCTTTTAGTAAAGAATATTACAAAAGATAGCATGAAGGCTAATAACTAGCACTTAGAACGTGGAATTTTTTTTTTTTTTTTTTTTTTTTTTTTTTGAGACAGGGTCTTGCTGTGCATGCAGATCAAGCTGGCCTTGAGCTTACTTTGTAGGTCTATGCTGGTCTCAAACTTGCCACAGTCGTCCTACTTCAGACTCCTGGGTGCTTAGATTATAGGTGTGTCTCACCACACCTGGCAGAATGTTGTTTTTCATTATAATATCCTTAGCACCATTGTTGATTGTGTTTAATTCTTGTACTTTACCCTTAAAAGGGGTAGGAATGTATGTCCTTAATTAGCTTATAGATTCAAAGGATAGACCAAAACACCTAAATAAAAACTAATAGCCAGTTACATTATGGATTTGGCAAAAAAGTGTATTGGGGCATCTGTCATCTCCTGGTGCTAATTGGCTAATTTGATAGCAAATTCTATCTTTCCTTTTTCCAGTGTTTCTTTGATAGCTCAGTGAGGAAGGTGGTTCAATTCAAACTATTTGTTTTATAATCCTGGTGGGTAGGGGGAGTGGTCATAGTTGGAGGACACAGCTCAGTGTGTCCTACAGAGTCTTCTGGTTTCCCCTTCATACATTAAAAAAAAAAAACTTATTTATTTACGTTAAGGCCGGCTCAGCTTCCCCTTGAGGTGGGGCTGATACAGCCTGTGGTGCCAGGGATTGAACTGCGGTTCCTGTGGTTGCCTAAGCTTACCTAAGTAGGTGCAAGCTATCTTGCTGGCCCACACACATTTTCTTTAGCTTCACTAGATTTTAGTAATGCAGAAACTGTATGCTGAAATTGGATTTGCTCCTTTTCTATCCAGAATGACTGTTGCCGGGGAAAGCGTGATGGAATCAACAGTCTTGAGAGGAAACTGAAGAGACGCCTGGACAGAGAAGGCCTCTCCAGTGAGCGATGGGATCGAGTCAAGAAAATGCGGACCCCCAAAAAGAAGAAAATAAGACTGAGCCACCCTAAGGACATGAACAGTTTCAAGTTAGAGAGGGATCGTAGCTATGAGTTAGTCCGCTCTGCCGAGACCCATTCCCTGCCCTCAGACACATCCTACTCTGAGCAGGAAGACTCGGGGGATGAAGATGCCATCTGCCCAGCTGTGAGCTGCCTGCAGCCAGAAGGAGATGAGGTCAGTGAGGTTTGGGCCATAGAGGACGTGCTTTCCCTTAACTCAGAAACCCTGTAAGCTAGACCTCATCTCGCTGGGTCTTTCTCTTCTGCTTATCTGCCTTGAGCTGATCTGAACGGATTGCTCAGTCCTACCCCCACTGATATCTGTGCTCTTAACATCGTACCTCCCTTTTCTTGAAGAAAACTCTTGTTCTTCCCTTTTTCCTTCTCTTGCTCCTCCAGCTTTCACCGTCCCGGCGCTAAGAAGGTGGGAGGGATGCTGATGTAATGCCCTTTTGCTTACTGTCACAAGGCAACACTGTCTAACCCCAAAGCAGTCACGACATGAAGAATGACTTTGACTTGGTTGCTTTGGCTGGTAGGCCAGCTACACTCATGGCTTGGCTATTGTGCCAGAGGTCCCAGTGCTGGGACAGAGGCCGTTAGTGGCAAACGGCCTGAATATCGTGAGGCTGGCCTGTCCAAGTTTGAATCACATTTTTCCTCTGAACATCCCATCTCCCTACTCTTTGTAACCAGGTGGACTGGGTCCAGTGTGATGGCAGCTGCAATCAGTGGTTTCATCAGGTCTGTGTTGGTGTTTCTCCAGAGATGGCAGAGAAAGAAGACTACATCTGTGTGCGCTGTACTGGGAAGGACGCACCAAGCCGAAAGTAAAAAACAAAACAAACATCCCCACTTAATGTAATTCAGGACTCCAACCAAGATGATTTCCTCAATCTCAGCAAAGCTACAGGACTGGTATTCAAGCCAGCCTGTACACGGTGCTATTTCTATTCCTTATGGGATCATTTTTCCAGAACTCTTTGAAAAAAAGAAAAAACAATGAAAAAAATTTTTGACACTTTTGTATTTTTTTCCTTAAGAGCTATTTGTGGTTGTTGAGGTTTAAATGCTGACTTTTTTTGCAGGGGTTTCCAACAATTTGGAAGGCATTGAAGCTTGCACCTTTTCATGTACAGCATTAAAATTGTACCTCTGGGATTTACCGGCATAGGAGTCCAACTCAGTTTCGGTGCTCAGAACCGGCACTAGAAGTTCCAGTAAATCCTCAATTGAGGAATCTTTCTCTTGTTTACTCCATTACCACATTGGGGAATTTTGAGTTTTTCACTTTGGGGATTTTTGTTTGTTGTTTTATCTACTTTTTTTTTTTTTTTTTTTCCTGGTAGACTAGGTTTATTTATCTGAGCAATAACTTCTATGTTGGTTTCAGTGGCTGGAATTAAAACAAAACAAACAAACTTCTGAACAGTGTGTTGGTGCTTTAGCAATTGGTTGATGTACAGAATGCAAATGTCTAGTTTCTAGTGTCACTGATGAACTAGTGATGTAGAAAAGAGACTGCTCTGTAAGTAATTGCTACAGCTGTATTTTGGCTTTTTCCCTGCCCATTCCTTCCTCCCCTATTTTTTGATAGCTTGTATCAAATGTTGCAGTCTACATTGTGGAATAAATCCTTGGTCCTAATATAACACTAAATGCTGGTTATTTAGAGCCATTAGATTACAGCTTCTTCTGCCCCTTCACTTTGTAGGCTTGCAGAACCAGAAGGGCTTGCTTAGTTTGGCTTCTGTCACCCAGTAACAGTAAATGTTAGCCTGCAAACAGCGTGAGGGGATTCTTGTTTTATAGCCTGCTCCTTTTGGTGGGCCATATGACTCTAGGCCCTACTAGTAAAGCGCCCCTCAGTTTAAGACTATAATCTGCCCCTAAAGCCATGCTCTTCTTAATAAGGCTCTCTCAGAAGGTTGGTGAATCATTCCAGTGCTCAAATCAGCCCTCCTTGTTTAAATGATATCTCTACTATATTTTACCTGACAGGGGAAGTTGGTTTAGGTTTAAAAGGTTGGAAGGAGAGCAAAGGAAATGTCATCTTCATAGAGGGTTAGGTTTACCATATGGGTTGAAGGAAAACCATGGGTTGAACACTCAGGCTCTGCTTTTCTGGTTTCCTTTTCTGTCTCTCCTAACGCTGGATGGATCGTCAGTCACTGTGGATAGATCACAGCTATTTTCTTTCCTTTTCTTTTTAAGGCTTCTGTTCTACAGTGGAGAGAGCATCATGACGAACAGAAAAGATTCTTTTTTCCTATTCTGTTGCTAATGTTTTGTTTTCCCCACATTCTATAGCCATAAACCCACAGGTGGGTAAAACAAGTGGGTCTTTAATAAAATAAAACAACAATAGCAACAAAACCAGTTTGTGATGTAGCAGAGATTTAAATGTACTACCCCCTTTTATGCAATTCAAATAATTAAATCTCTTTAAGAATGAATCCTAGTCGTCTGCAGTTTTCCTGCAGTTGTTGTGATGTTTTGTCCTTGTCTGGGGGTTCTGGGCCTAACAGGAAAATACAGTCTCCAGTGCACAATCTGGAATAGTACTAGTTTTAGTTCTTTCCCTATACTGAGATGTTCAGCTTTTAAGAGGATACTTCTGAGGCTAGGGTTATAGCTCAGTAGTGAGCTTTTGCATAATGTTCAAGGCCCTGTGTTCCATTCCTGATATTACAGAAAAAAAAAAAAAAAAAAAAAAAAAAAGGGCGGCGCTGCTGCTAAAATGAAACTCTTGCCTTCAGAGAGCTCTCACTTGTCCAGTGTAGTCACCAAACACTGCTCTTTCTTCTACACCATAGGGTGTTCTTGAACCCTGACAGTAGGAGCCTTAATGAGGCAGCATCTGTCTGAGTGAGGGGAAGAGGCAGGCAGATGTTTCTTTGAATGATCCCTGCAAGGTGAGAACCACTTTTTTCACATGTGCTATTGCTGAAGTGAGTGTCAATGCCAAGATTACACTGCTAATAAGTGACAAAGCCTGGTTTTCTTCAGTTCTTCGTGTTTTTCCTGCCTTGTCCACTGTAGAACACTGCAAATGAACATCAAGATATATTTGCTATCCAGTCTCCACCTTCTTTTGTGTACCCAACATGACTACAGATCAGTGTCTAAAAACCACTTTTCACTGTATTAGCTGTGAAGCTGGCCTGGACCCTAGAGACTATCAGAACTTGGAAGGAAAGAAGACCAAATACACAGGAATTATCACTTGAGTTTCTCTCCATAGCTTCTTGAGGATCCTGAGGAATAGAGTCCTGAGGGCCAGTGGGTGACCAAGAGAACCTGGGGAACTGAACCCCGAGGTGAATGGGAGTGGCTTCCTCACTGAGTGAAGTAGCTCCTAGAGCAGATCCTGGGGGATTTCTTCTAGAAAATAGAAGACTTGCTTGTATAAACCTGTGTTCTCTAGAAAGGTTATATAATTTGCACTAAGCTGTTAAAAAAAAAAAAAAAAGGTTTTGACTTGTGTGTGTGGTTTTGTTTCGGTGATTGAAACCACTCCCTTTCTTGTGCTGAGTAAGTGCGATACCATTGAATTTATCTTCAGCCCTAAGTTCATTTCAGCCTTCCAGGTGGTGGGCTTATTTTTCTATCTCTAGAGTAACCTAAATTTCCTTTTGTTTTGCTATGTAGAAAATAACTGAGGAAAATGAGATGTAAAGGGGCTATGGATAGTCTGTTTTAGCAGAAGTCTCTCACATTCATCTAATTTCCTGCTATCCCAACCTAAAAAGCAATCTGGTTCTTGGAGTATCAGTGCAAGCTTGAGAACACAGCAGAAGTCTACCCAGAAGGGCCTGAAACTCAGCTTGTCTTTCTGCCTATTATACTGTGAAAGCCTTTTGAGGGGATTTCTGCACCCTGCCCCCACTCCACACTTTCTTTGGTATATGTTTGCAGTCCACTAAGAGCTGCTTGGAGTAAGCATTGATTAGTAACCCCACATGGGCATTTTTCAGGGTCCAGTTCTGCTTGGGTTTCTCACAACATAAAGCAGACTGAAATGAATTACAGTGTTTCTAATCTGCTACTACAGGTAGAATTGGATAGCAGGTCCTTCAAGTCATTGCCTGTTGCCAAGCATTAATCCAGAGCTGGCCATTCAGGAAAAGATCAGCCAGCCTGTATGAGGTGCCAACCTATCTTAAAATGGTTTTTCCTTGCCATATGCTGCTGAAAATGGAATCTCCTTGTGATAAAATGTTTCCGGCCTGAAAGAAAAGCCTTGGGAAAGCAGTGAAGATCTCACTGCAGCCTTTACTGAACTCCATTTGCAGGTCAGGGTCCTTTCTCAATCCATAACCATGAAGCACCAGTGCAACAGCTTCACTCCGCCAAAGGGCCTTTGTCCACAGTCGCCTACTGTGGCCCTTTTGGGACTCTCAGTGTTTTCTCAGTATTTCTCTGAGTCTGACAGTGTGTGATAGCAATGTTGCTGAAAAGCTGCCTATGCAGCAGAACTGTACAAAGGAATGGTGTAAATTATTTTTAAGGCATAAAGAATTTGTAAAGTACATTTTCTTCCCAATTTATGTAAACCAGTTTTCATGTCTAAGTACCGCTTACATGGAATGGATGCACTTTTACATTTTCATCAGTGTAAATGGAATATTTAAAAGCATACAACAGACAGTGCAGCTCCCTGCTTTTGGTTCTGAGTTAATTGCACTGGTGAATTGGGGTGTGATTTTCATTTTCAGGGTAACAGACTTGTGGAGGACTGGGACAGTAAAGGTCATTTGATCTATTTCAGGTGAGTGGAGGCCAAAGAACTTTTTATTTCTTTTCGTGGGAGCATAGAGAAATTGTCTTTTAACAACTGCCTTTCTGAGAAAACATTATTTGCTCAGTCTAAAAATGGGCCAAACATAGTTCCTAATACAATTAGCTAGCCAGAATTTGAGGAGAGCATTCTTAAGCTTGCCTGCACCTGCCAGGACTTTTTCTCCCAGCTGTGAAACTGATGTGAACACACATGAGAAAGTCCCCATTCTCTATGAGTCTGATCTGTGTAGTGAGACTCTGTAGACCCTGTACTAAATACCTTTTAAAAATTAGGGGCTGGGGAGATAGCTCTATGGCACAGGTACCTGCCTGGCAAGTGCAAGGTCATGAGTTCAAACCCTGGTCCCACAAAAAAAAAAAAAAAATTAAAGAGAATGTCCCCTTATGACTGGGACAGGTGGGTTTAACAGTCAAAAAAGCGTATTTTTTTGTTTAAAATTTTTTAAAAAGTTTTTATATTTGGTTCAAGGTCTTGCTGTGAGGCCCAGACTTGTAGTAATCCCCCTATCTCAGCCTCCCCAGTGTTGAGATTTTAGGCATGCACCACCATGCCCAGTTTTGATGGCTAGCATAGCATGTGGTACTGGGGATTGATGGGTCCTTGCACTTGTCAGGCAGGCACTTAGACTGCCAAGCTTTTTCCCAGCCCCCCACCTCTTTTTAAATGTATTTAGTACAGGGTCCCACTACACAGATCAGTTTTATAGTAATCCTCCTGTTTTCAGCCTCCCAAGCACTGGGATTACAGAGCAAGCCACCATGCCCAGTCTCAGCTCGCCCTGGGGGTCTGGTTAGCACTGCACACAGTTTATCAAACCCACACAGGCACTTCAGTCTGCTGAGCTGTCTGGCCCTGAACTTTCTTTTGGTAAGAGGCAGTCCTGGGGATTGAACCAATGAACATGACACTGAGCTGCAACCTCAGTCCTTTTTATTTTTTATTTTTAGTCCTTTTTAAATTTTTGATCTTCCTGCCTCAGTTCATCGGAGTGTTGGGATAACAGGCATGTAATACTCAGTTTAAATAGGACTTAAATTGAATCAAGGGAAAGCACTGTAGAAAGGGTTTGGAGAAAGATCAGGGTTGTGTGTCTACAGAATTCCTCAGCACCCAGTAGGGATGCCAGGTTTGGCTACCGTGTAGCACCACTGGGTGTTTATAATTGGATGTAGCTTCATCCTGTTGGGCTGGCCAAAGGGACAAACTATGGTGAGTTTAGGTATTATTGAGAGCTTTAAGACCAGCATTTCTAGCTAAAATAAACCTTTGGACCTTTGTACATCACCTTCCCCTAAATTTGACCTTTGAGTAGACTTATTTATTGAACCGAGGAGGAATGAGAAGAATCGAAGTTGTCTTGTCTTGCTACAGGATGCCCACAAGGGAAAGCTGCCTCTAGTTGGGTGGCCCAAGAGGCTAACTTGACTGGAAACGTCACCATTGATCCTCTAGCTGTCTTCACTGGAGAAGAGCCAAGGGCAGAAGTGATACATACTACCGCAGCTTTCTGTGACTCCAATGACTTGTGCTGGGAAAGACAGGAGGTGATGGTGTCTTTGCAGTGTGGCCTGTGTACTGAGCACTAAGGAGGAAGCCATGAAGAAAATGCGACAGAGCTTATGGGCCCATGCCCTTTACGTGTTATTCCTTTATGCTATGACCTCTGGCACATTACTGAGTTGTGTAAATATCTGCATAGCACTACCCACCTAAAGGTTTACATGTTATTTAATTCTAATACAAGGTAGTATTTCCCTATGGTAAAAATGCCATTTGGATGAAAATTTGTCTCCTTAATTATTAGCCTAGGGGTTCAATCCCCAGCGGGTACCATTGGGTGGGCTGAGCTGGCTACTGAGACTGGGTATGATGGTGCACACTAGTAATCCCAATGCTAGGGAGGCTAAAAACAGGAGGGTCACTATGGGTCTGAGCTGTGTAGTGAGACCCTGTATCAAACACATTTTTATAAAAAGAGAATGGAAGGCTGGCCAAATAGTTCAGCAGATTAAAGTGCCTGCAAGCAGGCACAGGGACTGGAAGTTCAATCCCCAGGCCTGCTGTGCTGGCCCTGCCCCAGGGCACGCCGAAATGGCAGTTGTGACTGGGCAAGGTGGCATGCACCTATAATCATGGCTCTTGGGAGACTGTAAACAGCTGAATCACTACAAGTCTGATCTAGTAGTAAGACCCTGAATACTCCATAGACTTCCCTAAAATACAAACAATACCCCCAAAAAAGTCTAGGAGCCGGCGAGATGGCTCAGCAATCTAAAGCTCCTGCTCAAGCAACTGCAGGGACCAGGGTACGATCCCTGGCACCATATGCTGAGCCAGCCCCCCCTCCCCTGGGCATTAAAAAAAAAAAAAGCCTAGAGTTTGAAATGAGCATGTCTGTTTCTTGTTCCACAGCTGCTATATCCTTGAAGGCTATGACCAAGGCTAATGGTTTTTTACTCAGACAGTGGCCAATAGTTTGGACTAGTTTGATGGTCATCAGTTCTTTCTTGCTTTCAGTATTAATCTTCTAATGCAGTAACCCAGGTAGAAGATGAAGGGGAGAGATGGAGGAGAGAAGTAGGGTTTTTCAGCCACAGGACAAGCTATAAGGAACTTCTAGTAAGCAGCAGAGGACCAGGATTGGACTTCTTTCTCTGGCTGTCAGAGCTGGGCAATGAGGCTTGGCATTAACATACTTCCAATGGATTGATAGAAGCCAGTTCTTAAATTAGAGTTGATTTATGTATGTGTCCAGCATATTGAGCACCTGCTATAGTGTCAGCTCTGCACAAGGCTGTATAAATTCACAGATTGTGGAGCACTATATACAAGGGGCTTCAGTGGAAAGGGAACCGTGCACACAGATCTTTCCTTCTGTTGCTCTGTTAGGCATGTAAAACCAGGGACAAAGGACAAGGCCTCACAAGGGTGAAATTGGTTTTTTTTTTTTTTTTTAATGAATTCTTTTTTTCTTTTTTAATTACTTTATTTATTTATTTATTTATTTATTTATTTATTTTTTTCTTGTTTCAGAACCTTTGTTTGTTCACTCATTTTTATGGCCGGCTCATCCCACACCAAGGGCAGGGCTGGCGCAGCATGTGGTGCCGGGGATGGAACCGCGGTCCCTGAAGCTTCCCAAGCTTTCCCAAGCAGGCGCTTTAGACCACTGAGCCATCCCGCCGGGCCCTGTTTTTCTTTTTGTACTGAGAATTGAACTCGGGACTTTGCGCTTACCAAGCAGGTGTTGTGCTGCAGAGGACATCCCTGGCCCACGGTCAAAATTCGGATTGATTTTTTAATTAGGTCATTGCCAAACTGGCCAGGTGACCTTGCTGAGGATAGGGACCTGGCACGCTTAAAATGACACTATTGTAAGAGTACCTTGTCCTTACCTAGTCCTCCCCTTCTAAGTTTAGTGATTTTTTTTAAGCCCCAGAGTTTTTAAAATTAGCATATATTTGCAATAAAAATAATTATAGTCATCTTGGAGAATTGGTGCATACACATACCACATCAAGATGGTGTAAGTTTGGTTTGACTGCAGGTTACTTCAGTACTACTTAAGGCCAGGTTAAAGCTGCATGTGGTGGCACAGGCCTGTAATTCCAGTACTCGGGAAGCTGAGGCAGGAGTATCATTGCAAATTTGAGACCGTGTGGGGGCTACAAAGTGAGCTCAAGGCTAGTCTGAACTACATAGTGAGACCTTGTCTCAAAATGACCAAAAGAAGAAGGAAAAGACCAGGTAGAGGCACTGGCTACAAATTGTTCCAGTGTAAGTGTTGTCTGAGTAGGACAAGGAATGGCCAGAATGAGACATCCAGGGGAAGCAAAGGAAGAAGCATTTCCAATGCTGTGGTTAACAGTGTAGGTAAGAGCTAACACAGCACTTAGTGTGGGCGAGGCATGTTCTCAATATTTGTGTACTCCATTTAGTTTTCATGACATCCCTGTGAGATCAGTACTGTTACACTCAGTTTATAGATAAGAAAATTGTGCCTCAGAGAGAACAAAAAACTATCAGCTGGTACACAGGAGGCAGGGTTTAAACTCGGAATTGGCCATTAGGAGCAGAAGAGGGAAGGCTTCCAGTGACTTTGTTTAGTTTTATGTATTTGGTACAGGGTCTCGTTACGCAGCTTGAACTCCTAGTGATTCTCCTGTTTATGGCCTCCCTAGCACTGGGATTACAGGTGTGTACCACCATGTTGGGTCTCAGTGGTCAGCTCAGGGAGCCTTGGGGCACAAGTCGGGTGGGGCTCTCACTGCATGTGGTGCCAGGAATTGAACACTGGTTCTTGTGCTTAGTCTGCTGCGCTATCTCACCAGCCTTTCCATTGGCTGAGGCTGGCTTCTGAGGCATGTGGCTTTCCAAAGCAATAAACCATTCCTAGAAACTCCAAAGAACTGCTGATCTCCTTATGGACTGTAGATTTCTTTCTCTTAACCCTAGTTGAGAGAGGCTTATAAAAACTGTATTTTATTTTTTTGTGGTACTGCGGATTGAACTTGGGACCTTGCATTTGCCAGTCGGGTGTTTATGCTGCTGAGCTATCTCCCTGGCCCCTAAAAGCCTTATCTTAGAGAACTGAGTAAACATCTTTTTCTAAACTGGTCAGAATATGTTTCAGCAGTTTCCTTAAGACCCACATATTTGCTGCCTCAGCCAGTAGATACGTAGGTCTATGCAGGGATCCTGCCCTTTGGGGCCTGCTGAGAGGTGAGTAGCCATCCATTCAGTTCTAGCCTATTCTTCACCTACTTCAAACAACATCCCTTCATTTGGGACTGAAGCCAGGCATATTTGCTGTGTTTCTGGCAAAAAGAAGCTAGAAAGTAAGAACCAGATGTGGTGGCACACACCTGTAACTCCAGTACTTGAAGGCTGAGGTAGGAGGATCATTGTGAGTTTGAGACCTGCCTGGTCTACAAAGTGAGCTCAAGGCTATCCTGAACTGCACAGTGAGATCCTGTCTCAAAAAAAAAAAAAAAAAGGTCTGGGCCAGCAAGATGGCTCAGTGGTCTAAAGTGCCTGCGGAGGAAACTTAAGGTCAGCACTGCGACCGCTCCTTGATCCCTGCCACCACATGCTGCACACCCCCACCCCAGGGCAGGCTGAGCCAGCCATAACACAAACAAATAAATGAGGTTTAAGAGAAATAAAATCTTAAAAAAAAAAAAAAAAAAAAAAAAAAAAAAAAAAAAAAAAAAAAAAGGCCAAGAAGACCTCTAGTGATGAATTACATCAACAACCAAAAGTATGGGAGATACATGGGGTGACTGGCCTGCCTGGGAAATGGAACTGCAACAACAGCAGGAGTAACCCCAGATAGAACCTTATCCAGCCAGAAGTGCATATCTGTTCTGAACCCCAAGAAACGAACCTCTTGGCCCACAGAACTCAGGGTCTCTACTGTGCACACACCACACAGGATCTTCTGCCTAGAAAGAGGCTGTACCCAAGGCAGTGTTTTGGCAGGAGACCCAAGTGCCTAGCCCGTGCTAGTTCAGGGCATTTAACAATGGTCCTCCAGTCAGGCAGTCAAGTATGGGGAAGTAAATGGCCACCTTATGACTTCTAGATTCACTGGGCTTCCTTTAGAAAGCTGCTCTGAGGCAAATCACATGGGCCACATGGCTAGACCTGCTGGGCTCCTGAAGCTGGAGTACCAGTGTGATGCCCCGTGTTCACTGAGCACTTACTAAGCATCAGAGGCTATGCTACATGCTACACACTTAGATTGCCTTGGCTCATCTTCACCTCCACAAGGGAACTTGCCTAAGAACTCAGGCTTGTAAGATGCTATGGTTGAAATCCAGGCAGTGTGACAAGAACTCAGGCTGGTGAGAGGCCAGCAGGGAAACAGTCCTTCCATGCCCCACTAACCTACCTCCAAATGTTGAGTAGTTTTTCTAAAGCACAAATTGAATTTCTAGTGCACTTACCTTCTTATGTGGTTTCCTTTGCTTCCAGAAAAAAAAACCCAGCGCTACTCTAGAATCTTGCATGGTCTTGCCTCTGCCTACCCAACACACGTTACACTGGCCTCAGAGTCATTTTTACTCAGATCATAGTAATGGTAGATACCCTTTGCTAAAGCTCTGCTCAGTGTTTATAAACATTATGTTATTCAATCTTCACAACAGTCCCTCAAGGGAGGGAGAGGTTAAGCTGTGTCCAAGGCCATAGAGCATTCTGGCTCTGTGCACGGTTCCCTTTCCAGCTGTCAGAGCTGCCACCATTTCCTGCCCTTCCACCAGCTTAAGTCAGAGGTTCTTGCTGCAGAGGCTCTTTCTACTCTCCTTGCCATGTACAACTGCCTTGCCTAGAGGGAGCTGTGAGCTCCCTGAGATACATAAGTGTCCCTTCACATTGCCAGCCTTTAGCAAGGTTCCTGACAGAAGATATCCTTTTTTTTTTTTTAAGAATTTTTTTTTTTTTCTTGTTTCAGAACCTTTGTTTGTTTATTCACTCATTTTTATGGCCGGCTCAACCCATCCCGAGGACAGGGCTGGCACAGCATGTGGTGCCAGGGATCGAACTGTGGTCCCTGAAGCCGCCCAAGCTTTCCCAAGCAGGCGCTTTAGACCACTGAGCCATCCCACCAGGCCCCCACCTGACAGAAGATATCCTAAGAGTTGGGTGGTAAAATATCTCTTGACAGGTACACAGTGGGCACGAGATGAATCTGAAACGCCAGAGACTTTGCTCCACATTTGCTTCTGTTGTACAGAGAGGCCCAGGATGACAAACGAGGCCCTTGTCAGTCCTACAGTGCCTTCCCTAGCGTTTTCTGCTGGTGCTGGTGCTAGCCATCTCTCAGAGATAAGGCTCATCCCAAAGGCAGTTCTTGATTCCAACCCAATTTATAGAGTATTTTGACGGACGCTGGGATATTAAAAGTGCCAGGGTTAATTATTCAGAGAGTGTTTCAACTTGCTTTTCATATCCTGTTGATAGGGAGCTTCAAAGCCCACAGTCATTCTCTGGGAAGGAATGACATTGTCCTTGGGTGACAGCTAGTTCTGGACCATTAGTTCTTCATATTCCAGGAGGCACACACCATCCTGCATAAAATGTTCCTTAGTCATAGGCCAGTAGCTGGGGAGGCAGCTTCGACACTGGGCAGAATAATCCAGAACTCTTCCTTCTACTAGAAAGGTGAAACATGAAGGCTCAGTGTAACCTACACGGGCATAGTACTGTGATCTACGTGCTTGAGGAAGGAATAGTCTGCTTTGGTAATTTAAGTTATATTCCCTTTGAATCTGGTAAGGAAAAAAGCTGTTTTTATTTTCAGATAAGTCAGGGGCTAGAAGAATGGGCAAAGATGAAGTCCTCATAGTTTCTAATTTCTAGAATCACATAAGATTCCGTGATTGCTTACAAGTTAGTGTGTTACTTCTATATGCCACATAGGGTTCTGAAAACTTTAAGGCACTTCCCTTCTCTAAGTGTGAAATTCCAGATAGTCTTCCACTGCCCCTTTCATTCTGTCATATCTAAGTGTGTTAAGTATTTGCACTCAGTGTTATTTGTTTTATTCTTTTGTTCATTTGCAGAGAATAGGTATTGTCCACTAAATCTGCTTCTTTTAGAAGAGTTGGTCTTCACCACCTGTTAGACCAGGATATTTATTTTGAACTAGAACTCAAAATATCATGTACATTGTATGATACTTAACTTTATCCATCTGATAAATTAATGTCTTCCATATCAAAAGCATTTTTATGAGAGATCTAAACATTAGGTGGACTCTAATGTTAATATATTAACAAATAAAATTTACATTTAGGCGTAGTATGTCAATAAAATCAGATTAGGAAAAAAGATCCAGACCTTCAGCGACAGGAATTGCATGTGGGTTTTTAAAACTCATTTATTCAATTCCACTCAGGTGGGTAGGTGTGCTGCCGAGTGAGACTGGCTGCCCATCCTTGGCTTAATTTTCAGGAACAATGTGAGCCAATCCAGAAGAGCAAGATGGATGCATATAGAGGTGAGAGGGTGAGGACATTAGGTTTCCTGAGTGTGTGGTGAGAAGGAAGTAAGGGGAGCTGGCCAGGACTGCAGAGGCGAAGGTCCTTCCCTGTTGGGCCTTTTCTGATTGCTCTAATAACAAGTAGCACTCTGAGAAGCTGTGTGCGATCTAAGACTTGTGAAACAATCCAGTATCACATTTGAGTGTGAGAGTGCAGTGGGCCTATGAGCAAGGATGGAGAGAAGGGCAGCACTCTGAGCAGTGGACAGTATTGTGCATGGGGGGAGCACAGGGCTCAGTCCCTCCCCTGAGAGCTAGGCTGGCAGCAGATGCTGTTCTGTGCTCTCCTGTCCTGCCTGGGAGAACCACAGATTGAAGCTGCCCAAGGCACTATTCAGCAAAAAGTGGCGAAACAATGTAATTGAGCTGGCAGTGGAGTTAGGCAAATACTCACATGGACAAGGGGGAGTGCACACCTGTAACCCCAGCTTTGGGAGGCTGCAGTAGGAGGATTGAGAGTTCAATGCCAGCCTAGGTTGCATAGGAGACTGTATCTCACCCCCCCCCCAAAAAAAAAGGCAGATATCCCACCATTCACGGGCTCAAAAGGGCCTTGTGTGGTAACTGAGGGATTCCTCTCAGGTCCCTAGATAGATGGTCATGGCCTAAGACCATCAAGGGCTCATCTTTTTAAAATGATGAACAGTTGAAGGTGTAACGTCTAATAATAGGCAGAGTGTGCAGAGGGTGGATACGTTTTCCATTTTTTACTTGTCTAGCTCCTGAAGCCTGGGGGAATAAGCAAGAGGGCTGCTGGAGTCCTGATTAGGTTTATAACCCAGACACTACTGGTCCTGATGAATTAAAAGAACATTAAGGCTGTAGCTGGGGATGGCACATTTTTCATTTAACCGAATTGATTAGAGCATTGACTGTCCCAGTAGTCTGGAAAGGAAGGCGACTTCCTCTGATCTTAAGCTTCCAGGTGTGCTTAGGAGACATTTTGGGGCACCAGCTTGACACAGGCTTGGATTGGCTATGGGTAGTGTGTTAGACAGCATGGAGGCAGCAGCCTCATGACCATACATACTGTCTATGGAGATACATCCTGCCAGAAAGGGGACAGGGACAGGGAGGGGCTGGGGAGATAGCTCAGCTGGCATAAGCATCCGCCTGGCAAATGTAAGGTCCCAAGTTGTATCCCCAGTGCTGCAAAAAGGTGGGGATGGGGCAGAGAGGACCCAAGGCAGTGGTGTCCTTCCCTGAGGAGAAGCAACAAGTCCAGGCACATACCCCACTAGAAGTGGGGCTGGGCATCCTCTTGGAGGGTGAAGAGCAGCAGGATGACAGGATGACTGTCACTAGCCCTCTTTCCTCCTAGAATCAAATGTGATCCCCTACCTCCTCAGCTGCCCTTCCTTGCTTGTCTGCTCTACAGATGCTGGCTGAGAGGCTGTGGGTTTCGATCTCATTTAGGACCTCCCAGAGCACTCCATCTCCTGTCACGGCAGCCGCTGGGGTTCAGCCACTTACCCCCGTTGCTTTGAAGAAAGGAGATGGGTGATCTCTGCATTCTGGCTGGCAGTTTTGGCAAAGCTATGGGGAAAAGACCCTCCACTGCCTCCAGCCCTGAAACCTCACTTGCTCTTCATGCCCCTTCATTTTGCCCTCATCTCATTTTCTCAGGCAGCAAATAAGTGTGGAGAACTGATCTCAGGAGAGTTCTGTTTGATACCCAGGAAAACACCAGAACGCTAATGTCCCATTACAAAAATTGGCTCTAGGACTGGGGAGATAACTCAATCGGTCTAAGCACCTGCCTGGCAAGCGCAAGGTACTTCAGCCTTGCCGACCCCAAGCTGCAGGGGCTCTGTGCTGCCTGAAACCGGGCATAGTGGTGCACCACTGTAATCCCAGCCCTGAGGAAGCTGAAGCAGGAGGATCACTATGAGTCGGAACTGCATAGCAAGACCATGTATCAAGAAAAAAATATATATAAGAAAAGTTAACTCAAAAGTGTTGCAATGTGCAAGCTGTGCGTGGGGAGCTCTGCGTGCCCTGCACTCTAAGGTGTTCCCGCCCCACACCCACACGCCCACTGGCCCAGTTCCTTAGTGACCGTTTAAACTTACAAGCCTGTGTCCCCGGGCTTCTGCCTCAACACCATCACTTGCTGTCTGGTCTGCTTGGCCCAGCGCCACTCAAGGCTGTTTCCCCACTAGCATACTGCCCAATATCTACCCTAAAACACCTTACAAAGGTCCGGTCATGTAGTAGTTCCCTCCGACCGCTCTCCCTTTCCTCTCCCGGCGAGGATCCAATTTTCACAGGCCCCAAGCACCTTCATCTTTTCCCCAAAGCCCTAATTCTTTAAGGCTCAGAAGTCCCCGCCATCCCGGCGAATAGTGTAGGTAGAGATTGCTTAATTGGGGCAACACAGGAACAAAAGGGTTTGGGGATCCCAAAATGCCGAGGGGCTGCTGAGCCCAAGATCCGAGCCTCGGGCTGCAGTGGGTTCCGGAGGTTGTGGAGAAGCTGGCTCCCGCGCACAGCGCGTCCCTCGCGTGGGGAGGGTGCGGCCCCGTCCCGCTTGCCGGCCCGGAGCTGCCGCCATGACCTTGAGCAGGGGGCGGGGGCTCGGAGCCCCGGCTGCGCGAGCCCTGTCCCGCACCAGCCCGCCGCGCCCCGCCCCGCCCCGCCCCGCCCGGCCTCCTCCCGCGCCTCCCGGGCTCCTCCCCGCACTGCAGCGCCCGCCGCGCTCGCCCATCGATCAGGCCCCCTCCCTTCGCGCCTCGCGCAGACTGCTAAGCTCAGCAAGTCTTGCGGCAAAGGCACTTCGCGCCGAGTTGGGGCCGGGGCGGAGCGGGGACTCCGCGCCCCGGGGACCGGACGCCGCCGCGAGCCGAGGCCAGCGCCGCGCACTCCGCAGCCCGACGCCTGGGTACCGGGACCTCCCGCCTGCTGCGGCCGCGCTCGGTGAGTCCTCATCCTCGCCCGCGGGCCCGACCTCCCCGCCGAAGTTTCTCCTTCCCGGCCCAGAGCAGAGGGGCTGGGGCCTCGGCGCCGGGAGGTGGACAGGACGCCCGCGCGTCCTTAGGGGCAGTTGGGGGCGAACTCGGAGGAGGTCGTTGGCGGGGGCCGGAGGGGCCGGGGTCCGCCTGACTCTCCTCGCCTGAGCTTCGAGGCTGAGGGGCGGCCGTCTTCCCCTGTCAGCTCTGCGCCGCGCCCCCTCCGGTGCCTCCTGACACCCCCAGCGAAGGTCTTTTGCCCCCCGCCTCAAGTCTCGGGGATCCCTGGCCTTGCCGTCGTGGGAGCAGTGGGAAGGGTCTGCGGAGCTCTGGGAGCCCCAGACCTGGATCCGAGAGGGGCTGGGGAGCGGACGACAAGAGGCCGCCTGCATACGAAGTCCACGGGAGCGGGGCGCTTGGGGCTGGCATGCTCCTGCCCCCTCCAAATCTCATGACTCAGCACTACCTAGGGCACTCAGCCCCTGCGGCAGTCCGCACCTCGGGTGTGCACACCTCTACCTCCCTCTCTGGACTCTTCCATTCATTTACCTTTCACGCTTCTCTCCCCTTCTGGGGACATTGGGGTTTCCATTTTAACTAAAAGGGGAGCGGTGTCCTGTCCCACTTTCCCCCTCCAGGGGCTCCCTCTGGCCTCATTCCACAGGTGCCTCAGGCTGCCCCCAGCCCAAGGCACACTAAGTCTCTCCCTCTGTTCCCCTTGTTCCCCGCTGAGATAGAAAAGTATGCTCTCCTGGGGCTGCAGAGAAGGGGTGCAAGGACAGAGGGGGTACTGGGTTCCTTCAGCGGGGAGAGGCCAGGGGGCTGGCTGAGCTAGAGGCCCGGTTGGGATGGGGTGGGACTGAGGTGGGGGACACCGGGAGGGTGGTCTGGAGTGGGAAGAGAGCCTGGCGCAGGTTCCTTGCCCTCCCCTGGTGCTGCTGCCTGGAAGAGGCATCTCTGTGTAATGGATGTCCCGAGCCATTTCCTTCAGCCCTTGACAACCTGGGCACCCCATCACAGGGGTGACAATGAGGAAAGGGATGGGTTTTAGCCCTTTCCGCCATCTTTCCCTGTTTAGTCGAGGGCCAGTTTTTGGGCTGTTGGAAATATCTCTGGTCAGCAGAGGCGCTGGAAAACAGCAACAACAGCCCTGCCTGATGCCCCCTGAGGCTGAGCCAGAGGGGCAGGTGGGAGGGGGCAAATGGCTCTGATGCAGTGGGACGTGCCTGGCGTCCTGTGGCAAGCAGTGGCCTGGCAGCCGCTGCACGCTGCAGTGTGCGTCAAGGCCCTAGGGATGAGTCAGCGCCAGGGGTCCAAACCTGGCACACTGACCTGATCTGGGTGTCCAGCCCCACCTCCCTCCCATGTCCCTGGGGGAATGGGCAGTACTCACTGAGCCCCACTCCTGGGCTTCTCTCTGTGTGGCAAGTCTCTGCCTTTCTTGGCTCCAGAAACATCTGAGCCTCATCGTCTAGTGTCCCTGACTGCTTTTTCTGGAAACCTCTTGGGCTTAATCCTCAACATGCACCCTGTGCACCTGACCCAAGGAGGAGCTGGAGCTTTGGTGGGGGGGACCTGGGGTAGTTGTCCCAAGGACAGTCTCATCTAAACCTTGCCCTGGAGGAGCAGAGACTGCTGCTATGTTGTCAGCTGGCTTTGCTCTGCAGTCCACAGCTTTTCTCAGGCAGCCCGGGGTCTTGTAGAGTGGGAGCTCAGCCAAGCACATTTTTTTCTTTCAGTTTGGGGACCTGCCAGGCACAGAAAAGCAGGGGAAGAAAAAGGTGTTGATGTTTGTGTGGCAGTACCCTTTCCCCACAGAGGAATCTCATAGGCTTCACCTGTGATAGGATTGGTTTTAATACCTGGGCAAAGTATATGCCTTGTGGAAGGGCCTGTGAAGCCCTCTCCAGAGCTGGTCTGGCATTGCGGGCCTCACAGCTGGTGGAGCTCATTGTAGCCCTTTTTTTTTTTTTTTTTTTTTTTTTAATTTTTCTGGGGTTGCAGGTGGTAGGGAGCCTCTTTAACACTGCAGGAGGCAGGGCTTTGGAGATGGCTAGAGAAGCCTTTTTCCTGCCTGCCTCCACAGCCTTAGGAAAGTATGCCTGACCTTGAATGGCCACTGCTTGGTCTTTGTCCTGTCCTGGATGTATCTTCTTTTTCTTCTCTGCTGAGCCTGTGCAGCTCTGCAGGGGGACCGTGGATAGAGGTGCAGCACGTGTAGGAAGGACCAACTCCAGGCTGGGGCAGATTGGACACTGTGGGCTGGAATCGAGTGCCATTGCCTTCCCTGCCCCAGGCATCCTCATGGGGAGGGAAGGATGTGGTTGAGTAGAAACTGCTGCTTCACCTGGCTTTGGGATTTGCTGCGTGGACTTTTCTGATCTAGGCAGATTCCACCTGCCACCAGATTTGCTTATCTTGAACCACACATCTCCCATGATACAAGGCAGTGCTGCTCTCAGGAACTGGAAGGTCCAGCCAGGGCATCACAGAGTTTTCACATAGGGGACAGTTAAAACAAAGCTGCAAAGGAGTGAATCCAGGAGCTGCGCAGGCCTGGGCTGAAATCCCTAGGTCACTGCTAAAGCTTGTGGAACTTTATTCGTTCATACAACAAGGCTTTTCTTAGTGAGTACCTGCTGTGTGTCAGTGTTGTAAGCACTGCGGATGTAGCCCGGAACTCAACGCACACATATCATTGCCATTCTGGGTTTTGCATTCTTTCTGGCTTGGGCCCTCATTACATTTCCACATTCATTCAACTATTTCCTCCTCCTGTAGTCCTGAGGTCATGCCCAGAGAGTGCTGACTTGGGCCCTCTGGCTGTAGGAAGCCCCTTTTTACTTTTTGGTCTTTTTGAGACAGGGTCTCACTATGCTGTTCAGGCTGGCCTTGAGCTCACTTTTGTAGCCTAGGCTGGTCTTGAACTTGCACCAATCCTCCTGCCTCAGCCTCCCAAGTGCTGAGATTACAGATTACCTCCATGCTGGGCCACATTTTATTTTGAGGTAGGACAGTCTCACTCAGTTGTCCAGGCTGTCCTTGAACTTGTGATCTCTTCCTGCAGCCTCCTGAGTAGCTGGGATTGCAGGCAGGTACCACTGTGCCCAGCTCGTGCACTTTTTCCAAGAGGTGGTGTGAAGTCTACACACACATCATCTGGTTACCCTGGCTCTCACCACTTGTTCTGATCTCAGGCAAGTTAACGTGCTCCTGATGACTTGGTGTGTGACTGTTCTATTGGGCTCATACCTTGAGAGGTACAAATGGGTCTAATCACTTTATTGGGCTTTTTACTAGTAAAATTTATTTTTAAAAAGCTGCCTGATGAAAAGTCATGCATGTACCATAGTTCAAAATGCCCAGCAGCAGGGGGCCTGGCAGGATGGCTCAGTGGTCTAAAGCACCTGTTTAGGAAAGCTTAGGTGGCTACAGGGACCGCAGTTCGATCTCCAGCACCACATGCTGCGCCAGCCCTGCCCTCAGGGCAGGCTGAGCCGGACATAAAAATAAATAAATAAACAAACAAAAGTTCTGAAACAAGAAAAAAAGAAAAAAAAAAAAGCCCAGTATCAAAACATAAGAATTATAGCTCAGTTGTGAACGTGTTAAGCAAACTCTGGTTGTCAGTCTTCCCATAAAACTCCCATCTATGATAAAGTTTGCACTGGTTAGGATTAGATTCCTATGAAGTATCAAAATAGTGCCTAGTGCAGGGTGAGCACCTTGTAAGCATTTGCCATCGTTATGTTGCCTGTGTGCTCCCTGTTGCTCATTTCTTGTCCGGACCTAGGGCTGTCTCTTGGGCTCTGTAGCCAGAGGGAGACTTTCCCACCTCAGTCTTGACCCAAGGGAAAGGGCTACCATAGTTGCCCTGGTTGTTATTCCAGTTTCATCCCTCCAACTTTCAGGTGGTTTTTCCTTATGCCTCAAAAGCTATTTCTTGCCAAACATTAATTTCTGGGAAGGATTCATCCCAGCAATACATGGGCGTGCCTGGAACATACTGTTCCAGGAAGTAGTCAGACTTAGGTGAATTTGGATTCAGGCCCAGAGAGACTGAGCAGTTCCTGTGACTCTGCCCCCAGGGAGCATCCTGCTGGTAGCCCCTTCCCTAGAGGCTGCTCTAAGATTAAAGGGAACTGGGGCTCCCCAGATCCAGCGGTGAGGTGAGTGCAGGCTGCTGTGGCAGCTTCCTCCCAGGGTGGGTCACAGGTGAGGTGGAGTCTGCGAGAGATAAGGAGCCTCGATGCTGGAGATCCTGTCCACTTGGGAGAGGAGGATGTCCGGGGTGGTTGTCACGTAAGTGGCCACTGACAGTGAGGAGTGGTGGTGCATGTCTGAAAACTTGGCATTCTTGGGGGCTTAGGCAGAATGATCCCAAGTTTGAGACTAGCCTGGGCAATTTTAGTGGCTTAGCTAGACCCTGTCTCATTTTTTTTATTATTATTTAAAAATCTTTTATATATGTATTTATTTGGTACAGGATCTCACTATGCAGCTCAGACTCATAGCCTCCCTCCTGTCTCAGCCTCCCCAGCACTGGGATTACAAGCATGAGCCACCATGCCTGGTTTCAGTGGCCAGCACAACAAGCTGGTGTTCTGAGGCCAACATGGCATGCAGTACCAGGGGTCAAACCCAGGTCCTTGTGCTTTCCAGGCAGGTGTTTAGACTGCTCAAAATTTAAAAAGAAATGAAAAGGACTAGGGATATAGCTCAATGCAACGACTCTGGGTTTGATCCCCAATACCAGAGAAAAGAAAAAAGCCATTGAACCTCCAGAGCATTTGGTGCTCCAGGCAGCCCCCAAAGTCAAGAAGGACAAGGAAAGAGTTACCTGTTATTCAGTCAGAAGATACCTGTGCCTCTTTATGCAATGATTCAGTTTCTGCTTTTGCTATGTACAGTGCATGCTGTCAGGCATGAGAAAAGTCAGAGCCGGTGGGGCACAGGGGTGCAAGCCTGTGAGGTGAGGGGAAGGATCCCAGCTGGAAGGCAGCCTAGGCAGTTTAGCAAGATCCCATCTCAGAAAAGGTCTGGGAATGAGCGAGCTCCATGGAGGCAGCATATTCCTGTATTCAGTCTCCAGCACTGGGAAAGCGGGGAGGCAAAGCTGCTGTGGGCCGTGCATCACAGGCAGAACTCAGCCCCCTTCCGGCTTTGCCCCACCCCTACCTTCTGTCCACCCCCCCACTCTAGCTGTTCAGGAAGGGCAGTCACTATTCCTGTGCCTGAACTCCTCAGTACCACCGTGGGCACCTCGGGTCAGCCGTTACTGTCTCTGTTTTGCAATGGAAATGCAGAGGAAAATCTCCAGATCTTGGGGCAACTGGAGCTGATTACATAGACGATTTCCTTCTCTGCCCCTTCCATTCTACGTAATGCTACCTGTGGCATGGCCTGGAGACTGCATTCTCAGAGCCCCCTTGAGGTGTGCTACAAACAAGAAGATTGATCAGACTTCAGAATTTGTAAAATTAGGCACTGTTCCTTAGAGCCCCCTACCCACTGTGCACCTTTCTTTCTGGTGTAGTTCCTTGGGCCTCTCCCTTTCTAAGGGCTCTGGCATCTTCTTCTGGAGCAGGTGGGGAGGAGCCTTTGCGCTAGGGCTATAAAGAGCTCAAAATAACTGTGATCCTTCTATCATTGGGAACTCCCAATAGAAGGGCATGGAGTTTGTTCTCTCCTGACACCCCTGGACCTCCACACCCAGAAGGAGCATTGATGATGGTCAGTGTGGGGTAGCAGAGCCCCCAGCTGTTCCTCAAGCCCAGATGGCTGCCTACCTCCCTGCCTTTTCTCCATATGGAAACTGAGACCCTGGAGCCTCATTACTGGACAGCAGGACTGGGGAGGACAGTAGCTGAGGAGAGTCAAGCAGCTACCATGAGGTACTGGGGAGGACCAGGTGCCTCTCAGATGGGATGGGGGCCCCTTGGGCCCTGGAGACCCCTGCCAGGGCTTCCCATAATTAGGTTGATGTGGTGGGTCTGGAATGTAGCAATTAGGGAATATAGCAATTAGAGGTAGAATTTACCCATTACTATTCCATGCGTCTTCGTAGTGAGTGTGAATGGTTATAACTGAGCGTGCCACCAGGGAGCCTGGAAATAGAAGTGAATGAAGGGATGGTATGTGGGGGCTCATGGGCTGATGATGGGGCTGGGAGGAGTTTAGCCCTTCCCACATGGCTGAGTCAGTGACCTCAGGATGATTGGAAGCTGGGAGAGGCTGACCCAGGCTCATTCTGTCTTTTTTAAAAATACTTTTAATTGCACAGCATAACATTTCAATACAAATGTACACCGTGTAATGATTGGATCAGGGTAATTAGCATATCTGTCACCTCAGGCATCTATCATTTCTTTGTGTTGGCAATCTTCAAATCTTCTCTTATATTGTAGGCCTTCCACATGTTTCATCTGCGCAGGTGCTTGGCACCTGTGCATGCAGTGGTAACACAAGCCAGGAGGAGCAGGCTGCATCAGAGAGGGCAGCTTGGGGTGTGTGTGTGCGTGCGTGTGTGTGTGTGTGTGTGTGTGTGTGTGTGTGTGTGTGTGTGTGTCAGAGAGAGAGAGACAGACACAGACAGACAGACAGACAGGCAGGCAGGCAGGCAGGCAGGCAGGCAGACACAGATTGACTATAACCAACTGCAACTGTCTGTGTCTGCGTCTGTGTCTGTGTCTATGAGGGAGAGCGGAAGAGAAGACTTTCATTGCACCCAGTCCCTCCTGTTCCTTTGGCTCATTTCTGTCCCTTTATTCTCCCCCTCACTCCCACTTACAGGTTCAATTTCTTTTGAAGTCAAGCAAGGCAGGATATGTTATAGCAAGGTCAAACTGGGCAGGGTCATGCGTGGGGTCCATGGTCCCAGGGAAGGTGCTTGTTTGGCTCCCTCTAGAGCAGATGTGGCTTCTCCAACATCATCTAGTGCTCTGGGCCCCAAGGACATTCCCCATCACCCCTGTTTCCCCAAAACTGGAAGTTGGAGGAGAAATATCTTTTCCTTATCATTGATTCTGAGCTAATGATCCAGATATGTTAGGCCTGTGATTCTCATTTGGAAAAGCAAAGCAAGTAGAGAAAGAGCTTTTATGCCTATGTGTGAAAGGAAAGTCTTTTCTTTTCTTTTCTTTTCTCTTTTTTTTTTTGTCTTTTTGAGACAGGGTCTCGTTATGCAGTTCAGGCTGGCCTTGAGCTCACTTTTGTAACCCAGGCTGGTCTTGAACTCATACCAATCCTCCTGCCTCAGCCTCCCAAGTGCTGGAATTACAGGCGTGAGCCACCACGCCCGGCAGGAAAGTCTTTTCTAATGAGTGACCTTCCTGTCTGTGGCTGTGCCTAAGGCTCCTGCAGAAGAGGGCTGGGAGGCAACTGGAAAGGGGGCTTGGCTGAGAGTGGCAGGCATAACACATAGTCCTTTCTCTCCATCCTATCTCATCTGTTGGTTCCCCACTGTCATTGTCAACCAAGGATCCCTCATTGTACAACTCAGCTGGACCAAAGTCCCAGGCTCAGTGATGGGATCTAGAGACCTTTGGAGGGGAGAAGGATCATCTGTCCATAGCTTAGGGATACAGGTGGTGTCTTAGTTACTTTTTCTCATGGTTGAGACAGAATACGCAACACCCCCAAGTTAAAGGAGGGAAGTTCTATTTAGCTCACAGTTTGCCGAGGCTGGCTGGCTCTAAGGCAGGGAGGTGTATATCAGAGGGGCATTGCACAGGAGAAATACTTAGTGACAGGCAGAAGGCAGACAAACAGGCAGCAAGACACAAGTGACAAGCAAAACAACAGTAACCCTTCTTTTGTCTATTGTATTTTATCCAGGGCTAGGTAGCTCTTACACTATCAATGCCAGCATCATACTGTTAATCCCAGCATCACACACATAGATCCAGCCACCTCTGAAAAGCTCCACCTAAGACTGCGGGAGGCTTTGTGGGACATCCAGACATGAGCCATGGGGGCTTATGGGTTAGCTCAGTAGTTTAAGTTCCCATGCAGGGAATCTGAGTCAAGTGCAGGGGGTGGTGGTTTGATTCCTAGATCCAACCTTAAGGCAGCCTGAGCCAGCCAAAAAAATCCTTCTAGACATGAGCCATGACAGGTAGGATGGACAAGAGCCTGTTAGGTGCTGTGGGGTCCTTCAGGGAAGCTAAGTTGTAACCAAATCCCAGCTGTGCCACTGGGAGCCAGGAAAAGTTAGAGGGAAACCTTGGGAAACTCACGTGTACCAGGGCTAGGATCCGAGTCAGCAGGAAGCAGAGAGTTAATTGACAGGGGGAGGGATGCCTCTCCCTGTGTGACTCTCCCATGAGAAGGAAAAGCATCACTTTAATAAGGCTGCCCTGGTTCCAAATCAATCCTGGCATTGCGGGAGATGCAGGGGAAACACAGCCTAGAAATTGGATTAGCTCTTTGATGCTGGGAGCTGTGCTGGCTGCAGTAGGAGCAGGGAAAGAGGACCGAGCCTGTGGTCAGCAGCCAGGCCCAGGTGTCCCAGGCTTCCAGGAGGCCTGGCCCTCACCCGTCGGATCTGCTGGTGGAGGGGGAGCAGGTACCTAGGAGGTGGACAGTGGCAGGAGCCAAGCCTCTTGCCACTGTGAAGCTGGTGGCATCCTGAGTCACCCCCTGGAGAAAGTGGGGACCCCCGAGCCCCAGGAGATGACTTGGTGGGAGTAGGGAGGAGATGCCTGGCATCCCCAGGCCAAGCCCCACAGTTGCATGTTCTGCAGGGCCCACCCAAGAGCACCTACACGTGTGGGGTGGGGTGGCTTAGGCTGAAACCCATGCCGACACTTCTAGCCTGTGTGAGTCCCCAGACTGGTTAGGTTATTTAAGCTTTCTGAGCCTAGAGTCACCTGCTCTGAGAGTGGAGCAAGTGACACTCCAGGGTGGCAATCCTCGTGAAGACTGCAGGAGCTGTCTCACGACAGCACATCTCAGTGGTCGTGGATCCTGTGAGTCCCCAAGATCTTTTCAGAGGGATCTCTAAGGTCAAAGCAGTTGTCATAAGACTAAACTGTCCCTGTCTTCGAGTGGTGGTGATGATGGGCAAAACAGTTGGTCCCTCACGAGTGTGGTCAGTGGGCACCAACCTGTCCTTGCAACTGCTAGTCCCCACCACATTTGCTAAACAAGTCAGCGAGTAGGAAATGTCAACTTCTGAATGTCTTCTGTACTGCAACAAAGATGATGACTTGATTAAAGCCTGATTCTGGAGCTCACGACTTTTTCATATTCCCTTTGCTGTGAAATATGGATAAGACACATCTGCATACTGAAATACAACCTCTGGAAAACTAAAATTTAGAAAACCCCACCATTAAGCATCAGTCAGTGTGAGTGGCAAGCTAAACTAGCCACGTTTATCCTGGGGAAGAATCTTTGTTACCTGGGAAAATGACCAGCAAGCTATGGTTATTTAGATTCTGGTGTGGAGCAGCTGTTTCTACAGAAATGAGTCATGGCTGTCACTCCAGGTGAAAGAGCTGACAGGGTTTATTGCCCACCTTAAAATGAAGACTTTCAAGGAAAAGTTAGAATTTTGGAAAACTCATCAATTCCTGTGGAAAAGACTTCTGAGCAGAACATTGGGAGGATTAATGGATGTGACTTTTTTTTTTTTTTTTTTTTTTTTTTTTTTTTTTTTTTTTTTTTTTTTTTTTTTTTTTTTTTTTTTGAGACAGGGTCTCATTATGTCATCCAGTCTGGTCTTGAACTCAAGGAGATTCTCCTGCCTCAACCTCCTCAGTGCTGGACTTATAGGTGTGCACCACCATGCCTGGCTTGGATGTGACTTGTTTATGTTACTTAGGGAATGCTGCCAATATCTGCAAGATGTACACAACTGATGAAGCAAGTATCTTTAAAATGATAAATGTGTGATATTATAAATTGTTCACCAGAGCAACTCTGTCTTCCCCAGCCTGGCATATTGGGGTTCTTAATACTGGGGGTTCATTTAAACATCTGTTTAAAGAATGGGTATTGAGGTCTTTAAAATATTTTAAAGCTCTGTAGTCTGAGTACTTTTTTTAAAAAAGACAAAGCTCAGAAGGGGAAAGTGACTTCTCATGGGCTATGCAGGGCATTGGGCCCTTGGCAGTGCTCTGGACAGCCAGCACAGGAGACCCTGAAGGGGTGGAGGAGTCAGTCCCAGCCCAGCACTGCACAGCAGGCAGGGACCCAGCACAAGACCATTGTGCCTCGCTTTACCTGTGTAACAAGCCTGGGCTCCACAGAGGTGAAGTTTATAGATCATAACATCACCTGCTTAAAATGTACAATTCAATGATGTTAATAAATTTATAGCACTGGGGAATCATAACTACAATGCAGTTTTAGAGTCTGTGATAATTTTAAATCCATTTACAGAGGGAAGCAGTCTTGGAAAGGTGAAATAAATGTCCCCAAGGTCAGCCTACTAGTAGGTGACAGAATAAAAATCTAGATTCATGTCCCTCCATCCCCCAGTGCCACCCTCCCTCCTAGCTGCCACGGCAACAGAGAGAGAGGCAGGCAGTCCATTTCTGAGTGACCATGGACAGATGCCCCTGGTAGGGTGATGTCACAGTATCTGTCTAGAGTGGATCCTACCCAGTCTGGGCCTGGGTCCTGCCCACAGAACTCTGTGGATGCTGAAAAAGCCTGGCTCTCAGCCCTTCTTAGTAAATCTGTACTAACAGGGGAGCCTCCCAGACACCTTTGCTTATCTTGACCTGAAGCTCCTATTGACCAGGCCCTCTAAGGATCTGGGAGTGAAGCCTCGAGGAAGGGAAATCAGCTTTTGATGCCAGTATGCTCAGTGGTGTGGAAGTTCTTACTCGAGTCTAGCTGGCCGCACTACCCTGCTACCCTGTGCACCCATTTTCTCTTCCTGTATACCTTCCTGCCTTCATGGCCAGTGAGCCTTGGCTCAGGATGTCAGCGTGTGTCGTTCAGAAAAAGGTTGACGACCAGGTGCAGAGTTACAGGCTGGACACATGCCCACTGCAGTTAAGAATTACCATCCCAATTGCACAAGCTCAGAGACCATTGCTCTTCCCACAATCTCCAGGTCACTTTTGTGGCTCCTGAACTGAGAGAATGTGGTCAGCTCATTGGGGAAGGACAAGTGGAAGGGACAGTGGGGAGACACTGGAGGACAGTGTGAGAGCCAGCTGCAGATGAGGGCAGGTGCACACCCGGCCTCGCAGGACAGCAGGGCTGGGTAAGCGATTGCCTGGCCCGCAGCTCTTTGCTGAGCTGCTGAGAGGCCTCTGGAGTGGCTGCTCACCAGGCCTGTCTTAGGATGAGCAGGGAAAGAGCCGGACTCTGAGAGACATGGGCTCCTCAATGAGAAGGGGCACTTCAGCACTTTGACCTTTCCATGGAAGGAAGGGTATTGTCCTGTGGGGAGCCATCTAGTCATGGCCAGAGCTGGGCCCCCGAGTCTTCACCTATCCAGCAGCCCAGGTACATTTGCCTTTCCTCTTACATTGAGGGAGCCACAGACCCGGAGCCTGACAGTGTCCATCAGGAGAGAAATCAGAGGTGAATTTGTACACTGAGGCAGGTGGGGCCCTCAAGAGGGCAGGTATTCTTTTTAATCAGATTTAATTTTTCTAGCTTCATTGAGGTGTAATTGGCAAGGAAAAATGGTATATACTCAGGACATATGCTACAATAATTTGGAATGCATATATACTGTGTGACATTTTTCTTGTCAAATTAATCAGCACATCCACCACTGCACACCTTACCCAATGTGCAGGAGTGAGGTGAAGGTACCTAGTGCAGGTGAGGGGGCTCAGCTTGGACAGACTAGATAGATTTCCCCAGCATCCCTTTTCTTGGTTCTTTCTTTCTTTCTTTCTTTCTTTCTTTCTTTCTTTCTTTCTTTCTTTCTTTCTTTCTTTCCTTCCTTCATTCATCCTTCCATCCATCTGTCCATCTCCTTCCTTCCTTCCTTCCTTCCTTCCTTCCTTCTTTCTTTCCTCCTTTTCCTCCTCCTACCTTCCTTCCTTTCCCCTTCCTGGCTTCCTTTCCCACTTTCCTCCTTTCCTCCCTCCCTCCCTCCCTCCTTTCTTCCCTTCCTCTCTCCTTCCTTTTTTTTCTTTTTGCCTTTTTTGGTGGTATTGGAAATTGAACTCAGTCCTTCCATTTTTTTCTTGTTTCAGAACTTTTGTTTGTTTGTTTATTTATTTTTATGGCTGGCTCAGCCTGCCCTGAGGGCAGGGCTGGGGCAGCATGTGGCGCTGGGGATTGAACTGTGGTCCTTGCAGCCGCCCAAGCTTTCTTAAGCAGGCGCTTTAGACCCCTGAGCTATCCTGCCGGGCCCCAGTCCTTCCATTTTTCTTTTTGTTTTTGAGATAGTCTTCTTATGTTGTCCAGGTTGGCCTTGAACTCGTGGCAATCCTCCTGCCTCAGCCTCCCCAGGGTTGGGATTACAGATCTGTGCTATCACACCTAACTATCTTCCCATGACCTTAACCATCCCCTGCTTTCAGGCAGCTTTTCATTCTGCTGGGGTTCTTGGCATCTTGGAGCACTTATGTCAGAGTTGGGAAAGTTCACAACTTCGCGCAAACACACACAGATGGAAACACGCCTCAAATGCACAGCTTTTGTCAGGGTATCTGTGGATGGTGGTGCTTTCCTCTCACTTTCCTTGGAAACTGAGAATGAACTTGAGCCTGAGGCCTTATCTCCAGGTTGGAAGGTGCCTCTGGTGACCTGGAGTCCCCTTCCCCCATCCTTGTATCACTGGTTTGGGGATGCTTGGGTGGAGTCCTAGGCTTGTCTGGCAGAGGACATGGCAGCTGCCCATGTCTTGCCCCAAAGTGGCAAGATTCTTTTTTGTGTTCAAAGTTCTATAGAGAATGAAAAGTCCAGGGATTCCCTGTTCCCTTTTTCCATGTTGGAGCCAGAGCTAATGTGCTCATCCCTGGTGGCCCCTGTAGCCTTTCAGTTTGGGGACACTGGCCAGGCTGCACATACTTTAGGGCCTCCCTTCCATAGGCCCTTCACTCTCATTCATCCATGCAGTCGTGTGGCAAGTGCTCTGTGCAGGCCCTGTTCTTGTGGTCCTTATAGTGCAAGGGAAGCAAGACCTTAAGCAAAAGAACCATGCAATTGATTGTTTAATTGCAGCTGTGATCATTGGCCTGAAGTAAAAACCTAACTACTTTAAGGGTTGGTAGTGAGGCTGTGGGCGTCTGACTCACAGGACCTGTAGGCTCTGGTGGCAACTCACGCCTATCTCAGCCTCTTCCTTCGTGGGTGTCAGTCCTGGGCATTGCCAGAGTTTGAGCCCCTGGAGCCCACATGTGACTTCAGCGTGGCCAGCACAGTCCATGGGAAGTTTCTAACTAAGCCCAGTGACAGCTCTGGATTATAAGGACAGTTGGAATTTCTGGCTCTCTTTCTATTCCTCAAATGAACTTGAGTTTTTCACTTCTCTTTGTGTCTGTTCTTTCCCCTCCATAAAGTGAGGAGATCTGCTGAGAAAAATCTCTGATGTCCCTTACCATTGTCCAAGAAAAAATGTTAGAGATTTCCAGGGCACAAAATACAGCTCTTCACCTGGAAAGTCAGAAGAGAGATCAGGAGCAGGTGTCACCACCAGTCACCCAGTGAGTAGGGAGAGGGTGGAACGCAAGCCAGGAGCTGGGGGGTTGTCACAGCCCTTGGAAGCACAGAAGGAAGTGAGGCAGGTGTGTCCCCGAGGGTGGGGATCAGGAGATCCACAGCAGTGGTGGCTGCTGCTGCTACTGCCGCACTGAGAAAGGACTAGAGCAATGGGGAAACTGTAGTTAGCAAAGGCCGGGTAGACACTGGGTGTGATCTTCTTGTTCATAGCACTAACAGCTTTGGCAGGTGGTCAAAGGGGATGTAAAGGAGTGTGTCCTATAGATGTTCAAGAAAAGAGAAAAGCTTTCCAGAGGGAGGCAACTGCAGGGAGGCAGGGGCGACAGACGACCTTCTAAGGTCTGGGCCTCAGACAGGCCCATGAATCTCCCCTGCTCTGGTTCTCCCTGATGTCAGTGCTGTCTGGGTGTCTGTATGAGGAAGACGTCAGGTCCTGTTGGAAATGAGTTTTGAGCATAAACTATCCACGATTCATGCTCTCGATGACACACAACTGTGCAGTTGTCATACTCAATCAAATCGAGTCCAGTTACACCTTTGCTCTCTTGTCCTGCTATAATACAAATATGACTTCTGAGAAGTGTATTGGTTGCTGGCAATATGAGTGCCAAGAGGCTGGGCTTGGGACTTATAGGAGGCCAAGGCGTCTCATGCTTCAGCTTCAGAACAAGGTCTGGAGATGGGCTCCATGAGGCTGGGGGTGGGGCAGCCTGTGACACCTTCTCAGGGACTCTGTGGCTTTTCTACTTCTCAGTCAGGGAATGGTTCACATACTTTCCAGAGAGTCCCTTGTTTCTTTGGACTTTTTCTTTTTTTCATTATTCCTAGTAGTCACAGGTTCTGTGTGTGTGTGTGTGTGTGTGTGAGAGAGAGAGAGAGAGAGAGAGAGAGAGAGAGACAGACAGACAGACAGACAGACAGACAGACAGACTATTGAGAATATTGGGGGTTTATTGCAGGTGTATGTGCCTAAAGAGTATGACAGGCTGAATGACACAGTTTTCCACTTCTGCTGAGGAGCATGCTGTGCTCTTTTAAAAATGATTCCTATTTCCAGAAAGCCAATGGAATAAACTTCTGGCATGAAGGATCTCAGGTAGATATAAAGAGGAAATGCCGAACACTAAACTGTGGCAGTGTAACAGAAGACCAAGCCCCTGGTGAGACATCCTTCAGTGAGAAGTCTGATACAGGAGTAGCATGGGGAGTGATAGATTATCACACTCCCTTCCATCCCAGACTTAGGTGAGTGTGGGTGTAGACATGCTAGAGAGAGTTAAGTAGGAACACAGTTGTCAACCATTTCGTGTGCACACAATGTATTATAGATCTGGGAAGGGAGGGAGGAAGAGTGGAAGGGAGGGAGGAAGAGTGAAAGAAAAAGAGCAAGGAGGTCAGGGTGGAGGAGAAAGGGGAAGATGGAGAGGGAAGCGGGACAGACCAAAAGGAAGAGGGAAGGGGAGGAGATGATGCTGACATAATGGGACTTAGTAGAGTGGCACCCCATTTATCAGTGTCATACTGTTTTTTGTTTTGTTTTGTTTTGTTGTCTTTTCAAGATGGGGTCTCTCATGCAGTTCACATTGCCCTTGAGCTCACCTTTGTAGCCCAGGCTGGTCTCAAACTCTCACCAATCCTCCTGCCTCAGCCTCCCAAGTGCTAGGATTACAGGTGTGTGCCACCATGCCTGGCCCAATGTCATGCTGTTAGTCCTGGATCAGGGATGGGGTGTGAGTGTGGGTGAGTCAGGAGGCTTCAGTGGTTTTTTGTTGTTGTTTGTTTATTTTTCATCATTTTGAGACAGGGTCTCACTGTGCAGTTCAGACTGGCTTTGAGCCACTTTTGTAGCCCAGGCTGGTCTCGAACTCACACTGATCCTCCTGCCTCAGCCTCCCAAGTGCTAGGATTACAGGTGTACACCACTATTCCCAGCAGGAGGCTTCAGTTGTGAGAGGCAAATTTGTAATGGAGTGTGCAGGTGTAAACCCCACCACTACCCACTGCCAGTGTGGGCAGGGCTGCCTGGTTTTTTTTTTTTTTATTGTTTGTTTTTTTGGTCTTTTTGAGACAGGATCTCACTATATAGTTCAGGCTGGCCTTAAGCTCACGTTTGTAGCCCAGATTGGTCTCAAACTCATAGCGATCTTCCTGTCTCAGCCTCCCAAGTGCTGGGATTACAGGTGTGTGTCACCATGCCCAGCTAGGGCTGACTGTTTCAAATCAGGATGCCAAAAAATAAAAATAAAAATAATAAATAAATAAATAAGTAAATTATCAGGCTGCCGTGTATCTTCTGCTCCTTATGTGTGGTTGGCTTACACATGCTGAACATTTTCTCTGCCAACTGGTCACAGTCCTTCAACCTCGATATTGAGCGGAGGTGAAGGACCCAGGACTTGGGGAGAATAGAGCTTCCACATTCATTCAGCAGGGGCTCCAGTTTGGGGCTGAAGATACTCACTTCCTTCTTTTCTAACAAAACTCTGTTGTCATTCCAGGTGTTTCCAGGGGCATCTCTGTGTTGGTCTAGAAAGCCCATAAACCTTATCTGAGGTTACATTGCCAGCAACAGAGGAGAAATGGTTAGTGCATTTATCTTGTTGGCTGTTGTCCAAACTTACCTCCCAGAAACCCCAGTGACAGAAGGGTCACTGTCATGATCCTGGACTTTGGAGGTGTGACCTTGAGGATCTTGGCACCAGACCTTCAACCTCAAGACAGTACTTTCTAATCCACCCTACTTCTTGCTAGCTACATATTCTCCAAATTTCTCTTGGCTTTCCTTTCTAATGGTTTCCTTTTGAAAGTGTTTCCTTCAGATAACCAGACTCAGTCATATTTTCTCACCTCTGGCTCTTCTAAGTAGGTTTCTATCTCTGTATCTTAGGGCCAGCTGACCATGCTCAGCACAAGCTCATAGGAAATGTAGTGTTGAGGCTGCGCACTGTACCTTCCCTGAGGAACTGACATCTACCTGTTTATACCCCCTGAGATTAGCATCCTCCTCCTCTATGTAAAAAGCCTCTTGGATTGTGCTAGCAATTTACCCTAGAATCTCCCATAGCACCTTTGTAATCCTGGAAGCCCCATCCCTGCTTAGAAAAGTGAACAAGCTGTTCCTGTAGCTGAGGCGGTTCAGCACCATGGACAGAGCTTGGCACTATGCTCCACCCCAGGTGATGGATAGACTCCTCTCTCTAATTTTGGAGATACAGGAATAAGCGGGGAGGCTATTGTAGTGTCCCTTCTGCCCCTTAATGATGGTGGAACTTTGACCAGGCACCTGTCCTCCCCACGTAAAACAAGGGGGATGATCTCCAGGGACAGCTATGCCATCAGCCTGGTGGCTCTGAATGTCTTTACCAAATTACCCTGTAGTGGAGAGAAACACATAACCTCAGGTCCTGCAGTCTGCTTATGTTCTTCCAACTCAGCAACTTGGACCTTTCTCCAAAATTTAGAGCTGGGGCATCTTCTCTATAATATTCATACAGATACCTTGTGGCCCACTCAGCAGATATGTAAAATGAAGCCAGGGCTGGTGAGATGGGCAGGCTTTGTGTTGTGACAGTGCAGCTTATGTGGGATAGAGCTTCTGGGTGAGGCACTGGTGGGTGGCATAGGCACTGGAAGAGCTTTCAGACCTCTCCTATTGGCAGATGGAGGCAGGATCCTTCCATCACTCCGTCTGTCACAATGACACTGCCCCAGTAGGAGGCCTGGGCTGCAGTGGGAGCAGCCTGCAATAGAAGGAGGAGGCATGGCTGGACAGGAGGACCTGTCCAGGGGCCCGATCTGAGGGCAGGGATGGGCAGAGACTGAGTTGGAGGGTGATGATAGGAGAGAGAATTGAGTGCCAGATTGGCCATGTCCTCGAATGCCTGGAGTGAAGCCACACCACGTTCTGGTCTCTTGAATCATCTGAAGCCCAGGAAGCCCATGGAGGGAGGGAGCTCTTCTCTTTCCCTGAGCTCCTTCATGCTCCCTTTACATTGACATGTCTTCCTTGACCACTATACTTCTTGCTAAACTGACCCTCTAAGCCCTCCTTACTTCTTTTTTTTTTTTTTAAGCCCTCCTTACTTCTTGTCTAAAGTGCTTAGCCCGGGGTGAAGGTTAACTGTCATCCTCTGGGTCATGAGAAAGGCAGCTCCAGCTCAGGTACTGAGTCGGATGCCTTGGGCCCCTCCACAGCCTGCCAGACACCTATGAGGAAATTCAGGGCACACCAAGGTTGCCTCCTACCTCCCATTGCCACTCCTTCCCTGAAGCCCCCCCAAGGCTGCCATGTATGTCTGTTGTCCCTGTGGTGCTTACCTCATTGGCCTTCCCAGCTCTGAGGACAGGCTGGTGTATCTGATTCCACAGCCCCTGGACAGATTCCGGCTGCTCCTGCTCCTCCTCTGGAAAGGCACCTGCATGGTGAATAGACAGAGGTGTCACCCACAGCAGGTGGGACACACAGTATAGTGGGAATCCAGGTATGGTGGAGGCTGCTGGGGAGCATATTGTAGGCATGGCTTCTCTGTGCCTTCCCTAACACCAGGTGGTTCTCTGTCTACCTTACCTAAAACTAGTTCTTTAGGGTGGAGTGGAGACTGGGGGAGGTGGGGCAGACTCCTACTCAGCAGAAAAGTAGTGTGTGTGTGTGCGTGTGCTTGTAGTGGGGGATATTCTTCACAGGGGAGAATTGGAGGCTAAAAGCTCTACTCGTAAGACTACATGTTCAGTTCCAGTCCTAGAAATCATGGCCCAAATCAGGAGGCATCTCCTGAGCATAAAGTCTGCCTGGTGGAGCAAGCTGGCTCCACCTGAGGACTGATCGCACCCCATCTTCTACTAGACCTAGACAGCGCAAGCTACTCGTAGGCTAATTTTGATTCTAGTTGGACAAGAATGTCATCTTTCCAGTTGTAAACTGGCATCTCACTCCAAGTCAGACTTGGGCAAAATGCTTGGTAGGTAGTTGAGGATATTGAAGAATTACAACTGTCCAGGGACTCCATGGCTTTCACAGGTACGGGCACCCTGTCCATAGGCCTAGCTCAGCCGAGGCCAGACAATTAGTTGTTTGTGTTGTTGGGACTGAGGCTTGGATCAAGGGCCTTATCCCTGGGGATAGCTCTGGGGATCCATGATTCTGTGACCTCTTTTGAAGAAAAAAGACCTTCGAGTGGAGCTGGAGTGGAGTTCAAAGTGGGCATCATCCTTATGACCACACCACTCAGGCCTTTTGCCCGGCCACCTCTGCTACATCAACCTGTCACTGGACAGGATGAGGAGAGCACATCTGCTTCTCAGTTCTTGGAAATGCTTATTGGGGAGCTCCCCTGTCACCATCTCAGCTTGGCCTGCGACTTGCCAACCATCTGTCCAGTGAGGTGATAGGCATCTTGCTCCTGCAAACTCTGGTGGGTGGGATGGGGAAGTAGGGGGCAGAGGGGATGTGGCTCCCGGCTCCAGCTGCTCCTCAGCCTTCGTCCCTGGCTCTGGCCCTGGCCCTGACAGAGATGAATAATTGATGGCGACTAATGGATCATTGCTCCTGTATGAAATGTTCAGCAGGGACTGCGGCAGACTTGTGTAATCAGATGTCGCGTGCTGCCCTCCTGGTATGGGACTCCTGGGTTTCCCTGACTGTCAGAGCCATGGAGTAGGAGAAGGCTGTGTCCCCAGGGACAGGGGAACTTCTCAGGGTGTACTTTCCTGGGAGAGGGTGGGGGCCCATAGTCCATAATTCTAGACTCTCCTTGGCTGAGGGACTGTCTGTGCTCCCCAACCTTCAAAATGTCAGGCAGCTCCTGGGAAGGATCACTAGCACCAAGCAAAGGGATGGCATCTTCCCTGGGGTGTCTAGGGCACTTTAGCAGGCAGTGACTGCTACCCGGGTATTCACAATGACCCTGGAGAGCAACCTGACTGGTACAGGCAAGGAAGAGGGTGCACAGAGGTATGGAGGGAACTGTCTAGGCCCCGAGCTGGCCTCCTCCCATGGTGCCTCTTGCAGTCCCACTGTGCGTCTGCAGGGACAGTCCTCTAGTCTCTTCTCCCTGCCTCACTTCTGTGTGATGCTCACCTCCGCTTTGCTGGTGACCCTGTGGCAATGAGGATCATTGGGATCCCAGGATAGAATTCTAGCCACGAGCAGCCTGGGGGTGGAGGGGACGGGGCACGTCTGTGGTGGGAGTGGTGTGTGTGTATGTCCGTGCAGAGTTACATGTTCAGCATGTGTGCCGTGGGTGGACATCAGTCTCTTTGCCCTCCTTAGGGACACTGCAGCTGCACTTGGCCCTGCCCTCTCTGACCAGTGGAGCATGGAGGAAAGTGAGTCTTGGACCCAGGAATGTGAGGAGGAGACCAGGCCAGATTCCTAGGTGGCTCTGAGCTGGGTGAAGTGGGTGTCGCCTCTGCCAGGCCTGTCCTCTCAGGGCTCCTTCTGTGAAGGTTGAGCCTTCAGTTGGCTCTAGGCCACATGGGGAGCCTGTCTATTTAGACCCACCTGCTGTCACACCATCACCGTCAGGGACTGGAGGAGGCAGCCATCTGAGGACATCCCTATGGAGGGGTGAAAAACCCCACTGGTGACTCACCAGCCAGAAGGGCCTCCCCAAAAGGCCTAAAGCCCGACTTGTGAGTGTCTCAAGCTCCTTCCCTGGCCAGGAAATTCTTGCCCTCCACGCTGGGGCCCTCTGCTGCATCCAGAGGTTCCCTTGTGCTCTGCAGTGCAGTTCTCACCCTCCACGTCTCATGTAGCATTGCAGGCATGGGAGACGGATGAGTAATGCTTGCTTAACAGAGAAAAATGCAATTCAGGATTTGGGTTTAGAGCCAAATCCCTCATAGCTCTGTCCTCTCCTGTTTGACACCGTTCTCTCTCTAGCCCTGGGCCCTGTCCAGAGGCTGAATCAGAGCATCCTTGCAGGAGAGCAGGCCTGCCATCCATGCCCTGCTGGGTACAGCTCCGTCTGTTTTGAACTCTGAACTATATATATATCCCACAAGGAGGGCCAAGTGTCACAGTGGCAGGGTCCTTCCTGGTGAGGAGCGAATGAGACTGCAGCTAGCTTTCCTCACATCCTCTCCTGTCACCTTTTGATGTAGGGGTGGAGGAAAAGAGTGAAGCCACCTATGACCTGTCACATTAGCCCATTTAACAGGTGGAGAAACTGAGATGCAGGCAATAAAGTGATGTGCCAGGGTTCACACTACAGGTGAGGGTGTAAGCAGAGTTTGCGTTCTGCTCTGAATCTCCCTCTGGGTGTGGGGAGTGGCAGGGGCCATGGAACGAGGAGGATCTCTACCATGAATATGATCTCACAGCCTCAGCCTGTTGTGGGGTGGGGGTGGGGGCAGGCCCACACAGCCACCTAGAGGTAGGCACTGTCACCAGCCCACCAGTGTGCCCTCTGAGCTGGGGTGGCAGAAAAGCCATTATTTTTTATTGCTCATTTTCATTTCAGTTCAGTGTCAGGTAACAACATGGTAGCTTCGAGGGGTTGGCGGAGGAAAAGGCAGCATTTATGTATGTCTCAGGGAAACATGGAAGGGCAAGAATCCTGGTGTGGGAAAGGAGCCACTCCTACAGCACACATGCCAACAGGTGCAGGGCAGTTTTCTGCAGAGCTCTCTGCCTCCCTGGTCTGAGCCCTGTGTGCCCTGGGGGTCACTGCCTGCCGTGCTTTTTCTCCAGCATCCAGTCACAGGGACCTCTCTCCCAGCAAGCCCCATCCTGTCCACCTGTCTCCAAGCTCAACTGAAGGCTGGGAGCTTGGTGGGGCAGAGGAGTGTGTGTGTCATGAGCCTCACTTTACCTTTGGGTGACGCGGCAGGGGTTCAGAGTGATGCGCGTGGAGACAAAGTGCCGAGGGCAGGCCGTTCAGGCCTGCTGCCCGGGTGAGCAATAGCGCCAGCTAGAGGAGGCCGGGCACAGCAGCCCACTCCTGTCATCCCGTACTCTGGGGGTGGGGGGCTGGGGGGTGGAAGATGGCCAGTTTGAACCCAGTCTGGGCAACTCTGTCACTTAGTGAGATTCTGTCTTAAAATGAAATGAAAAAGAGGGCAAAAGACACAGATCAGTGTAGGAACGCGTGCTCAGTCGCTGGTGCTGAAATTAAAAAAAAAAGAAAGAAAAGGGGAGGGGGTTTTGGAACTTGAAAAGGGTGAGAACCAAAATAGCCTCTCTTTAGAGAAGAGAGCACTTAACTAGGGGCACAGCGCTCTCTGTGGCTTTGGGGTCCTGCCATCTACGTGGCAAGCATTCAGGCAAGGACATGGCAAGGAGAGGCCCCTGCCAAGTGACAGGGACGTAACAATATGTGTCATGCAAGCTTGTGGAGCAGCCTACCAAGGTGACTTCAGTGTACAAGGGCAGTGGTGTGGTTTCTGTCCCAGTGTGCCCCCAAAGCCTCATGAAGTCATGGGGGCACCTTCTAGCTTGTGATTAATTCAGCATCCAACACTGGGATTATGGGTGTGAATGCTATACCTGCCCTGTGGGCAGATAGCCTAAATGCAATGTAAGGAAGGGAGAGAGGCTTGCCCTCTGCTGTCACCGCCACCGCCACCGCCACCAGCACCAGCACCAGTGCTCCTCCTTTTTGGCTCTTGCTGTTTTGCTGTTTTCCGCCACCATGAACAGCTGCCCTTTGCCATGTTCCATTCTGCCCTGGAGCCGCTGAAACTGCCACAAACTGTGAGCTAAATAAACCTTTCCTTCCTTAATTCTGGGTGTTGGGTATTTTGTCTCATCAATGAGAGAAAAGTAACCAAGACGGGTGTTGAAATGGGTGCATGGGATACAGCATGTAGGGGTCAGCTCTGCCCAGGGTCATCAGAGGGGCTCCGTAGAGCAGGAGGAACAGAGCAGCTGCCTAGAGATAGCGTGGATAATGGGAAGAGGGGAGCAGAGGCCAGCACAGGGGGCAGGACTGGGGTGCTGTGTGTGGCTGGCTGCCTGAGAAGGGCTGGAGTAAGAAGCAGTTCTTGGCCAGGGGCAGGGGCAGGGGTGAGGGAAAGGGAAGGCCTGGAGAGACCTTGAATGCCATCCCTAGTGGGATGGAGGAGGACACCCAGAACTGCTCAGAGGGCCGTGGTAAGAGGCAGAGTAGGACTGGGGACCATGGGTACAGGAGTGGATGCGTGATGGGGGCTGGTTGGAGCAGAGGTGGTGGTGTGCCCATGTCCAGGAAAATGAAGGGGATGGGTTCCAAGATGACTGTCCTTGGCTCCTTGGGGGACCTCAGGGGCTTCCCCATCTTTCCCAGGCCAGGGAGACACCAGGCCCCAGGGCTCTGATTCCAGAAGGAAGGAGAAGGGGTGAGCATGGTGTCCTTGAGAGCTCCCGCTTGGTGGGGAGACAGGGAGACAAGGCAGGCTGGGTCGGGAAAGGTCGGGGTGGGGGGACCTGTGCACAAAGCATGAAGGGGACCAGCACTATGTCCTCCTGGGGTGTCACCTCCTATAGTGGATGTACCTGGCTCTGCTCCAGTTCCCTCCCCAGGAGCAGAGGAAAGGCGCTCGTGCCCAGTGCTGGTGTCCTGGGACTGCTTGCCGATGACCTCATTCCTCGTCCCTTGCAGGGAGCATGCCTTCTAGCACTGTGAGCTGTTTCCCCAGTTAATGGAGCCGGGGAAGTGCGCATTCATTTTTCCCCTGAGCTGTGACAGGCAATAGGAAATTTTCCCTGAAATATGCTTCGGTGTGGACTGAAATCAAACACCCAGTGTATTTTGTAACTGAGCATTAACCAGGAATTGTACAGGCAGCTCCCCCAGCCTCCAGCTTCCGAGGCAGTTTTCTCTACACTCTCTTCTCTCTGCCCTCCAAGCACCCTCTGGATGCTGGCTAGGGATGTGCTGTGCGGTGAGACACCTGGAGAGAGCTGTGGGTGGTCAAGGAAGAGATGATGCCTGGGCCAGAGACCCCTGTAGCCCCGAGCCCTTGAGTTTCTGGAATAATGGGACTTTAGAAATTTGGAAGAAAGAATGGGTACACTTAAAGCTTCAAATGCCTGCATGGGCTTGAATAATCAAACTCCATTGACTGCACTGCCAATGAGATCCTGTTGGTGTGTGGAGCAGTGGGGATGGGAAGAGGCTTAGAATAAGGGGTATAGATCTGTTTCCGTAAGCAACCCCCCTTTTCTTTCTCAGTCTATTTACAGACTCTACCCAGAGAATAACTAATACCAGCCAGGTGAACTGGTGATGACTCTGTTTTTATTTACTTTACTCCCTCAGATGTAGATGCAGCCACTTTGCTCAGGCAGCCGCTTCAGCAGCAAGCGGGTTTGCTAGGCAAGGGCTGAACTGGCACAGCCTGATTCTGCCAGGCTCTGTGTCCCTCCTGGTGAGCGCGGTGTCTCCCAGGCCATCTGCCCCCTGTAGGGTTGCCCTGGGCCTGGCACCTCCCTCCTCCCTAGCACCAGTGGAAAACAGTCGTGGAGCATGCTGAGTGGTCCCTCATGCTGAGTCCTGGAGAGGGGTTGGGGGTCACACCAGGAGCCACAGAGTCAGATAGAGCTGGGCTGGCCCCTATGGGGGGGTTCCACTGGACATCAAGGCCTGGGGCCAGAAGACCAGCTTAGCAGCACATCAAGGAGCACGCTACATCAAAGGACAGACAGACAGATCAAAGGACTGAGCTGTGGAGGTGAAATACCATGGGTACAGGGCAGGATGGGCTGGAGGACACCAGAGACGAATTCATATTTCTACTGCTGGAGGCATCTGTATTCCTCTGTTCCCTGTAGCAGTACCCACAGTAGTCCAGACAGAGAGTCAACCTAAGTGTCCACTGGTGGATGGATGAAGAAATTGTGAAGTCAGGAGTTGTGCCATGGAAAATACTCAGCCTCACAAAAGAAAACCATGAGATGTTCCCATCTGCAACAGTGTGGATGAGTGTTCAGAATGTTATAAGAGCAAGATAAGCCAGACAGAGAAATCTCACTTATGTGTGGAAACAAAAAAACAAACAAACAAACAAACAAACAAACAAACAATATATATATATATATATATATATATATATATATATATATATATTTCAATATACAGAATAAAGGATGGATCTATAGTTATTGGGGATGAGGAGAGAGAGGAAATGGGGATGCTAAAATTGTGGTTTTGTACCATGAGTAAATCCAGAGATCTGATGTACACCACCATGAGGGCTATGGTAAACAGTGCTGTATTGTGTTTGCTGAAAATGTGCTAGAGAGTAGATCTTGGGTGCCCTTACCATAATCACATGCACAAGAGGTGACTGGAAGGGAAGGGTATGCTAATCCTTTTGTCTGCAGTAATTGCTTCACCATGTGTATCCAAACATCAAATTGTGCACTTTAAATATATGTAACAAAAATACATTTAAAAATAGGGCTGAAGTTACAGAAAAAGGCACCAGTCAGAGGAGTGGAATCGGGTGGATGCTCACACACCCACACACCTGTACAGCCCGAGTAAGCCATGGCATGGCCAGTGCCAGCTGGCCCAGTGTCTCAGCTAGGGCCCTCCCCAGGCCTGGCATTCAGCACCATTGACTAGTTTTGAGCTGCAGTGACACAGTACATACCCCCTTTGTGGCTGGCTTTTTTGTCATTGTTGCTTTTGACAGTCACCCTAATGTTTTGTTGTAACTAATTTCGTGGATGTTTTACATTCAGTGTGTCAATGTACTTTACTTTATCTTTTTTTTTTTTTTTTTTTTTTTTTTTTTTTTTTTTTTTTTTTTTTTTTTTTTTTTTTTTTTTTTTTTTCTTTTTTTTTTGTCTCTTTGAGACAGGGTCTCACTATGCATCTCAGGCTGGCCTTGAGCTCACTTTTGTAGTCCAGGCTGATCTCGAACTCACACTAATCCTCCTGCCTCAGCCTCCCAAGAGCTGGAATTATAGGTGGGTGCCACCACACCCACCTCTGTTTGTCCTTTTTAATATTAACTATAGTTGAGTCCTTCCAGTTTAGAGCTATTTCCTTGTAGGTACCTCTTGGGGACCACCTTTCTTTTGCTAGGTCAGAGCTATGTGTGTGGTTTGTTTTCCCACCATGGGATATGCTTTCCATACTTATGATAACTCAGACATACTCTCCCACCAGCAGTGATGGAGAATACCTGCTGCCTGTATTTTTTCAACATTTGGTATTTTCTGACTTTTGTTTTAGCCATCCTCGTGGTTATATGGTCTATATAGTCTCTTGACTCCAACATGCATTTCTCTGACAGCTAAAAATGTTGAGTCCTTCACTGTACTTGTTGGTCAGTTAGATTTTTTAAGTCATTATTCAAATCTTCTGCTCTTTTTCCCATTGTCTGTCTTTCTCTTGTTGACTTACAGCTGGATCTGCTGAAGGCCAGGGCCCCAATTCTCCAGACTGTGCTTAGCATCATAAAGCAGAAGAGCTTAGGGTGAGATCTAGGGGCTGGCAGGTTAATTGCACATGCCCTGGTCCATACCACCACCTTCCTGTGGGGTCAAGTTCCTCCCCCTCAGAAAGCCTATGTTTCCGTCAGATTAGGCCACTCACTTGTCCCTTTGACGCTTTGTTCAGGTGTGCCCTTCACCTGGAATGCTGTCTAGGAACTTCGGGCTTATTGAGGGCTCAGCTTAAATCCCCCCATGTCTTGGAAGCCTTTCATTACTCCAACAGCTTCCTCCCTGGCCCCAGCCCTTCTCGTCTATCTGCTTCCTGTAGCAATTAATTACATTCTGTTTTGTGATGCCCCTGCTATTGTTGACTTACCTTGTGCTTTTGCTTTCTGAGTGCTCATGCCCAAACTCTCCAAGCGGAGGGTGCCTGTTTCCCACTAAAGATGCATGGTTGAGCCGTGAGGGGACAGGACAGTGGAAATTACGTCCCTGGAAGCCCTGTAGAGCATGGCAGATCACACAGCCAGCCAGCACACTTTCCTGGTGGCTTCCTGCTTGCTGGCTCTGAGCCAGGGCTGGGCAGGGAGGCCCAGTGATCTCAGTATTCTTACCATATGAGAGATGTGTCTCCCTGGTGCACGAGGTGTTAGAGCAGGTGTGGGGTGGGGCCACTGTGGGAAGAATCTGGGAGGCTGACATCATATGTGGAGGGGGTGTGGCCACTGATCCCCAACCTTATAAAGACGTGCTTGGTCAGAAGCTGCAGAGCCAGCTGCTCCATGAGGTAGCTGACCTGAACCTGTGCAGGCTCACAGCTACTCTCAAGGAAGGACTGGTGCTGGTAGCCCTGCAAACTTAGGGCTGGTTGAGTGCACCCCCACCCACTGTGTCCCCTGGCCCAGAGGATGTCATCCCTACCTGAGAGCTTCTGCTCTCCTTTCCCTTTTCTAGCGTATGTCCCCTCCCAGGCCTGTCTGAGTCCTGGCCCTGTGCACTCCTGTGCTTTCTTGGTAAATGATCCTGAGCTCTTGGCTGAAGCTTTCTCTCAGCCCTGAGAACAGGAGCTTTCAGTGGGGTGCCTCAAGACTCCATTTAACCTTTCCTGAGCACTCGCTGGCTGCTGGCTGCATTAAGGACCCTGCCCTGGGGACTCTCCAGTTAAATAAGACGAGACACAGCTCTGCGGTGGGGGACTCTGCAGGTAGCTCTCAGCTCCCTGTTGCCTCTGACACTGCTCTGACATTCGGCATGAGGGAGGGTGGATGGCCTTGGGCACCCTTGGGGCCGGGGTGTGGGCTGAGTTGGCCTTGAGGAGGGTGAGAGGTGTGGCAGCAAGGGCAGTCACTGTGCCACGGAGCTAGATCCCTGGCCCTAAGTTGGCCATTTGTATCAAGAGCTATTTTCTTGCCGCTAAAATCACCTGTGAATTTAGCCAAGCTCTATGTGCCTGGGGCTTGCAGCAGGCCATGGAGGACAGGTATAGGTACTGGACAAGAGCTCGGTAGTGACTGGAATCTCTTTCACTGCAGGCCCTTTCGTGTACTTTTAGGACTTGGCTTATTGGACACTGCATGTGTTTGGTATGAGCTGGGCTTCAACTCTGGGAGCATTTTTAGATGGAGAAAAGCAGAAAAGCACAAGGAAGAGGCTTGGAAGTATGGAAATAATGTCAGCTGTCTAGTTATGTGTGAGTTTGGATAAATCATCCTTTGTCTTCTTGGGCACCTTCTCGCGTTCCCTTTCCATTTTCTTGCCAGCTATGCTGGCAGTAAATGCAGTCTACAACTAATTCTGTATATGGGAGAAAGATGTGTTCACACAGGTACCAGAGACTCATGCATTCTGATTCTGTCAGCAACAATTACATAGTAATTAAATAATACTTAATTTGAATCCTCAGATTTTTCAAGTTTGATTTCAGGAAGCTCTGTAGCCAAAAATGTATGGAGTCCTAAGTACAAGCACTGTGCAGAATAGTGGGGGTACAGAGAGGTGTGTGTCCCAGAAATGGCCGTGCAGCCTGATAAGACAGTGAGAGGAAACACAGGGGGCAGAGGTGCTGGCCTGGCCAGGCCAGGGGTGATGTTGAAGAGCTGCTCTGGCGCACACTCCTCGGCTATGCAACGAATAGTGGGGTCGGAGGCAGTGGGAACCAGTGGGTGAAAACAGCAAGCAGGGCATAGCATCGGGGGTGAAACGAAGCGTGGATCAAATGAAGGATGAGACTAGACCAGCCTGGGAAGGCAGCGGGGGAGTGTCACGGGCAAAGACAGGACGGATGAGTGACCAGGAGAGCACCTTTGTTAGGGAGGGGAGATGGCCCTTTGATCCCTCCGCACTCTGTTGTCTTCCCACGTCCCACCGCGGGGTGGCGTGTGGGAGCGACTAGACCAAGGGCAAACCTGGCCCAGCGAGGGAAGGCAGGCAGCGGCTAGGCAGGGAGTGCAGCTGTGCGGAGGGTGGATGTTATCCCCTGCAGGGTATTTGGCAGGGGTGCGACCTGACCAGATAGGCATTCTAGAAAGTTTGCTTCGGAGGGAGCGATGTGACTCCAGATCAGCTGAGAGCAGCGCAGACAGTGGGGAAAGCAGTGGAGAGATAATTGTGGAATCTAGGTGAGAAATGATGAGCCAGACCACTGGGAGACGTTTGCAAGATAATTAGAAAGAAGCATGTACCAAGCCTGGTAACCAATTACCAATGGGAAGTGAAGGGGAAGGAAGCCCTGGGATGGTTGCTAGGCTTTGAACCAGACAACCCAGAGAGCTAAGCATTGCAGGGAGCAGAAGCAGGCAGTGCAGTGGGCGGGGTGGAAATGAGTCTGAGGGGCCGCGGAGACAGCTGTCTGTTTCTTGCTGTTATAGCAGCACACCTGAGACTGGTGACTGACAATGAACAGAAGTGGATTTGGCTTGGTTCTGGAGGCTGGGGAGGCCAGAGGTGGGGTAGGCGTGTAAAGGAGCCCCTGTGCTGTGCCACCCCGTGGTGGACAAGATGGGGCATCTCACCTTCCTAACAGTCTGCCCTTGCAGCTGACCTGCACGTTCCTGCAACAGTGACGTTCATCTTCTGAAGGAAGCAGAGCCCTCCTGACCTGAGCACCTCTCCTTGGGCCCCACCTCACAACTCTGTTGCACTGAAAATTGTTTCTCACAGTGGACTAGGGGGGCATATTTAAACCAGAGCAGAACAGTACTGTGCCGAAATGAACAAAAGACAGGAAGGCAAGGGTCGATGCTCAAGGAGAGAATCCTGGAGCAGCGGGGGGGGGGGGGAGCTCAAAGGGGCCACAGAAGTGGGAAAGCAGGGAGCCCTGAAGGGCTCCACTGCCAGCCCAGTGGGACAGCCCATGGGCAGATAACAGGGAGAAAACCGAGTGATTCAGAGGGACAGCAACCAGAGAGCAGGAGCCCCACTGCCCCAGATCAGGGAGGCAGCCCCTGTCAAGCCCTGCATGGTTCAGCAAGGCAAAGCAGGAGCAGAAAGTGTCCCTGAGGACTGGCCCTTAAGAGGCCTCCAGGACCTGAGTAACAACTTTCGCACTACTAAGAAGGGCCAGTGAGGATTGTGCCAGATCATAGGCCAGACTTGGGGTAACTGGTTTGGCACTGCCCTAATCCCAGTAACCTGGATGTAATACAGGGGACAGAAGGAGGCTTGCCTTCTCCCCATTGCTTCCCTACCTTCTGCTCACCTTGAACTGTCCTCTGTGAAGTTAACCTGTCTTACAGCCAGCTGATGATGAACTGAAACCTCTACAAACTGTGAGCCAAATAGATCTTTCATCACTTATTTTGTGGCTGTTGGGCACTTGTCTCAGCAATTAGAAGAGTAACTGAGACAACAGCACAGGTAAAGCTAGTTTTTCACTATAAATCACCTCTGCTCTTATTCCACACCTGCGTCTTTGAAAGAAACTGTGTTGATTTACTGCCCATGCTTCATAATCCAGGCCTGGTTGGTGTCTGTGTGTTAATGAATCTTCTGGTGCAGCAAAGCACAAGAGAACTGGTAACAAACATCCACAGTTTGTGGCTCAGAACAGCAGCAGGCATTTGCTTTGCTGTAAAATCTGAACAGGGCTCAGCAGGAGCGGTTCATCTCTTCCCTCTAGGTCGGCCTTGCTAAGACCTCAGCCCCTTTTCTTCCTTAAAGAACTAAGAATATTTTTTATTAAATTTAGAGAGAGTAGGACTGCAAACAACTGGATGGGACTTCTTCCAAAAAGGCCACTTTATAATAAAATCACCCTGTTGTTTTGTTGTAATTAATCTCATTGATTAACTGAAAGTTGAAGGGGCTGGGGAGATAGCTCCATGGCACAAGTGCCTGCCTGGCAAGTGCAAGGTCATGAGTTTGAACCCCGGTCCCGCCAACACAAAACAAAAACAAACAAACAACAACAACAAAAAGAAACCCAATTGAAAGTTGAGCGCAAACTTGATGGTTTCTTTAAAGTCTCAGCCTTTTTAAAAAAAAAAATAAAATAAATATTTATTTATTTATTTTAAATTTATAATGGCTATATTACATATTTTCATCATCAGATCAGTTCAGATTAATAGATATAGGTGTATAAGATTGATCAAACAATTAAACATTAACACTTTCAATAAACATTACTTTTTTTTTTTTTTTTTTTTTTTTTTTTTTTTTTTT